>CABHPH010136368.1:0-51542 GCA_902168325.1 Peromyscus nudipes | reverse complement strand
GTGCAGCTGCGGAGGGAGCCTTGCCGTCCCTGTGGGTGCGTCCATGGACTACATGACAGCTTTTGTTTGAACGATGCAGAAGTTAAAACTAGGGCCTCATCCCTAACTCAGCCGCACATCACAGACATGACATATACACCCTTGTGCTCACACACACTCCCAGGCTGCTTAGATGCAAAAAGACTAATTACAGTGAAAGGATGTACTAAGAACAGTTCCATACATCAGCATATAGCACACACACACACACACACACACACACACACACACCACTGATAATTTGTAAAACATTCTGAGTCCTTTAACTTTGAACTTTGAATACACACTACTGTGGTGGTATTCTGTTCCCCAAAATATTGTGCACCCTAATAAACTTATCTGTCAGAGAACAGAACAGTTACTAGATATAGAGGCCAGAAAATGATGGCACACACACACACACACCTTTAATCATAGCATTCCAGAGGCAGAGATCTACTGTATCTCTGTGAGTTCAAGGCCACACTGGAAACAGCCAGGCGTGGTAACAAGAGCCTTTAATCCCAGGAAGGGCTGGCAGGAAGCAGAAAGGTATAAACGGCGTGAAAACCAGGAACTAGCTGGTTAAGCTTTCAGGCTTTCAAGAAGCAGTTCAGCTGAGATCCATTCTGGATGAGGACTCAGAGGCTTCCAGTCTGAGGAAACAGGATCAGCTGAGGAATTGGCGAGGTGAGGAAGCTGTGGTTTGTTCTGCTTCTCTGATCTTCCAGCGTTTACCCCAATAACTGACATCAGGTTTGTTTTTATTAATAAGAACTTTTAAGATTCATGCTACACCCTACTATATGGCCTTGGAGTCCCTGGTTAAATAAATTACCACTAACATGACCTAGAGAATGAGCATGGCAGAAACAGCAGCAAGCTCTTGGAGATATCTTTGAAGTCTCACAAACCCTTCTTCAAAAGGACTGTGCACACACTAGAAAGTAAGCGAACCTCCTCAAGATGAAGAAAAACAGGGCAAAGATTAGCCAGAATCAAGGATGAGAGTAAGTAAGGAACCTGTGTGAGAACTAGGGAGAAAAGGCCATCATAATTAAGTAGTTACTTTCGCCTTAGAAACACCGAAGGATGTACACCTAGTATAGACTAGCAAGTGTGTGTTAGGTGTAGCTGTTTGTAAATCCAAAAAGAAACTTCAAACTTCCATCAGTGGAACAAATAATGAGTTATTTATGGCGTAGAATTCCACTGTCATAGCATGTAACACTTTTGATTGAAAAATTATTACATTTAAAATTATGTGTACAGGACTGGTGGGATTGTCTCCACAGGTAGAGGCCTGGACACCAACTCTGACAACGTGAGCTCCATCCTCAGGGCCCACATGGTAGAAGGAGAAAATTAACTCCCACAAGCCTTCCCCTGACCACACACACACATACACACACAAAATGATAAGGTGTAATAAAACCATTTTAAAATCATACATACATTTCAAAAATATAAATGGAAGAAAAGTAACTGGCATTGCCCACTGTATAACTCACACAAATTTTAAATTGGTAGAACTATACGTTATTGATGTGTATATGATAAAATATGAGAATGCTGAAATGGTACACAATTTTTAGAAAGGATTAAGAATTAGAATTCTGATTAAGAGGAAATGAATACACATGTATTTTCCTCTGTTAAGGCAAGGTCCTGCCAGGCAGCTAAAGGTGGTCTAGAGCTTGTCAGCCTCCTGCCTTGGCCTCCAGGGTCATGGGACCTGGTTCCTCAAATATTTATAATAAAACCCAGGTCTCCCAATTCTAATTCAGATAACCCCTGCTTTAAAAGGGAATCTTCATGGAGCTAACCTCAAAATTAGATCATATGAATAGCACGAAACTCAAATTTGGGCAACATTGTATATGTCCTTCCTTAGATAATTCTAGCATCTCAGTGTTAAGACATTCAGGCGGTTACAGGGACGTGTTCAGAGTTCACAGGAAACACTTGGAAACAAGGAGGCTCTAAAAAACACTACAGTTATAGGCCAAAAGACAAATCTTCAACACTAGAATTTTTTTAATCAAAATTAGAACAACTTTTTCTTTTGTTTTCATACTGACTTTAATACAAATCAATCTACCTGATTTTATTCCAAGATTTAGTAAATTAAATGTGCTATGTGGGTCCATATTTTTTTTCATTTATTTGCAAAATAATATGCACATAGATACAAAAATATGTGTGGAGCCATACATGGAGTATACCGGAGTCTGTCATGAGAGGGGCTGATTGGGCAAAAAGATTAACAAGAGATCCATTCTGAAGTGATGAAAGCAACTTTTATTAACATGGGACAGGCACAAAACACCACAGGGCATATTGGCACATCTGCCTGAGCATTTGCACATTCCAGGGAAAATAGCCATCTGACCCCAGCAGGCCCCAGGGCTGGACCTTAGCCCCCGCTGTCCAGCTGTGCTGCAGATTTGCTGACAAAAATCACACAAGCACACACAACTATGAGTTCCCTACAAGGAAGTCATGTTATAAAGCACACACAATTGTGAGTTCCTTACAAGGAAGCCATGCTATAAGCACACACAACTATGAGTTCTCTATAAGGAAGTTATGTTATAAAGCACACACAATTGTGAGTTCCTTAGAAGGAATCCATGCTATAAGCACACACAACTCTGAGTTCCCTACAAGGAAGTCATTGTAAGCACACACAACTGTGAGTTCCTTAAAAAGGAAATCTTGTTATAAGCACACAAAACTGAGTTCATTACAAGGAAGTTGTGTTATAAAAAAAATCCTCCTGTGACATTCTGGGATGGGAGTCAGTCTAAGACATCCAGTTCCTTTGTTATTGAATCCTTTTTGAAAGAAAACAAGGACAGAGAAGTTTGGAGGGATTCAGAGCCCCCCTCCATCCCTCCAGCCAAGAACAGTTACTTGGAGGCCAAGTCACTGCTTGGGATACCCGGAGTCACAAGAGAGGAGACCTGCTTGAGGCCTCACTAAACCAGAAGTACAGGTCTCACATGCACTTGAATTTTGGACACTGGATATAGGCTTAAGTAGGTTAAGATTTTTCCATAGACTTAGTTATCCTGGTTTGTAAGGAAAGCTTCCCTCATAGCAAACCTCAGGATCAGATTCCAGTTTCATAATGCAGTTGCCAGGATAGAGATGGGGAACTAGAGTAGCACTGATATTCTTTTGATAGCCCATTCTTAATCATCACAGTTTTAGTAACTAGGAATAGCTTCTTTATCTCAGCTGAGAGAATTTGGTTGAACCTTAGTCAAAGATGCTCCGGACTCAAGTTCAAGGAAAACCAATGTTTTCCTTAATTTATTTCTTATAACACGGTAGGCTTTATCAACAGAATTGCAGGCAAGCACTAATTGTCTGGCTCTTTGGTTACCTCCCACTGTAGGTTAAAATCCATATTAGCCCCCAAATACCCAAAAACTTCAGAAATGTAGAAAGAATGACTTTTGTTGTGACAATGACATGGAGAACCGTATGGAGACCACTGTCGCCAGGAGATAAAATGTTCAAGAACATTGCATAGTCACTCTCTGCAATAAAAATATCCTGGGTGAAGAGAGAATGGGATTCTGATCAACCTCTTGTATCTCTGCCTTAAAAAATGGTTCTAATTTCTCCTGAATCCGAATTTAACATAATTGACAATGCTTAGTGAGTCAGTCTCAATAGCAAAAGGTCCCAACTGCTGCAGAGGCGTCGTAAACAGCAAACTGGTGTTTGGATAAAGACCTAGAAAAGAACACAGAAGTGGGTGGTGAGTGGAAACAGATGCTCTGTGATACGGAGGAGTCATGATCAGACAGTAGTTTTAGTTCCTCTTTAACTGTACTGAAGAAAGCAAATCCACTGTTAGTCTTCTCTCATTTTCAGGAGTTATGGAGTTTCAGGCAGTGAATTTGGCTGCACATATCTGTGTGACTTTGTGTATGATTGTGTGGATGTGATGATGTCTTACTTACTTTCCCCATTATGGTGATAATATCCTGATAAAGGCAACATACTGGAGGGGTATTTATTGTGGCTCACATTTCAAGGGAAGTCATAGTACAGTCACTTGACGCAGCTGGTCATATTACATCCACAATCAAGAAGCAGAGAGCCATGAATGATGGAGTCCAGCTAGCTTTCATGCTGTCCAGGGCACCCACATTTGGGGTGAGTCTTCCCACCTCGATTACCCTTATCAAAACAATCCCTGTGAGAATCAAATCTTTGTAGTCCAACTCTGTGCACTGTTCTTGGCTTCCCTTAATTCATTAACATGTACTGAATCTAGAGTCACCTTCTTGTCATTTCCAGATATGTAACATTGCTTACCTTGCCTGCCTTTATTTTAACTGAAAGTGGACATTGTGAACTCTGTACTTTACTAAGTTCATCAAAAGACAGAATGGAGCATGTCTCCCTCCATGGTTTCAGAGGGAAATGTGGGAAAAGCAGGTATGTTATGCTCAGATTTCTCTTTGTTGGAGGATAGGCAATGGAAATACGTACAAAGAACTGAAATTGCTCTCTAAACTTTGTCTGTGATGGGCTTTAAGGTCTTCAACTCAATATCCTTTGAACCTTTGTTAATACTACACCAAAGAAATCAAAATTAATGCCTGATTTCTAACATCAATAAAATACATAATCTCCCACCAGCAAGGCCAAGGCTTCTCTTGTTAGTAATTCTAGATCTTATCAAGTTGACAATCAATTAACTATCACAAGTTGTGTACTTGTGAGCAGTGTGCTTACGTTGGTGTATAAGTGCAGTTTGTTTAGATACTGATCCATTTTGCTGTTCACATCAATGTGACTCAGCTTACTCAGGTTTCAAATAGTAATCAAACATTTTTTATAAAATTTATAATTTTAATTTTTTCTACTTCTTTCTTGTTAATTTGATAACACTGGTTACTGGTTTTAATTTATAAGATTACAGAATTTAGAGACACAAAATAGTATAAAATGGATCTAGTCTATATCTACTTTTCCTAAGTAAAACCAAGGCTAGTGAGGGTAAGAAATCCTGTACAAATCATCCAGTGAGTGAGGCAGAAACAGAGACAGGTCAAGAATCAAGTTTATTAATTCCTCCCCCAGTGCAAGTCCCTTTGAAGGAAAAAAATAAACTGACTCAAACCTGGTACAAAAGCCAATTTCTTCTTCCTTTGGGGAAGAAATTAACATTTCTGGCAAAATGCTTAAGCAAATTTCTTGTGAAGTTTAATTAAATCTTGTTATGGGACACTCTTTCCTTCCTACAGAGCTATCAGTCAAGAGTGACCTTTAGCATGATTTTTTTTTCATTTATGTATGATTTAGTGGCTCTCAAATTTTATTACATATTGGAACATCCTGAGGACATTTTAAATTCTCAGAATTTCAGTTCAAACCCCGTACCATTAAAGCAGAGTGTTGGGAAATGGAATCCAGATTGAACAACTTTCAGAGACCTTCCCTCTAGGTGAGGACACAATGAGCAGCCAAGTTGAGAAATCAGTGATATTGGCTCACAGTGGCTGACTCCCCAGCCAGTCGGCTCCATGTACTTGCTGGCCTAGCAATGACTGACTCCCCAACCACTCTGTCTCCATGCACATGCTAGCCTAGCAGTGACTGACTCCCCAACCAGTCTGTCTCCATGCACATGCTAGCCTAGCAGTGACTGACTACCAACCAGTCTGTCTTCATGCACATGCTAGCCTAGCAGTGACTGACTACCCAACTAGCCTGGCTCCATAGATATGCTAACAAGAGTGAATCTTACCTGTGGTTTTGTGAGGCTTTTTCCTGTACATTGATTAATCTTTTTCTAAGTTAATGTCTTTGTACTATCTTCCAAGGTTAAATGATCTGCTTAGATAATTTAAAAAACAAAACTATTAAAGGACAAAAAAATCATAATTTAAAGTCTTTACAGTTGCAATAGGGAAATCTAAGATAATGTAGTTACTTGGGATAAATAAAATCACAACTAATGATCTACTATGAGAAAGGCAGTCTTTGATTAACACCAGAGAAACTGTTTAGCTA
This sequence comes from Peromyscus nudipes, assembly GCA_902168325.1. NCBI lineage: Eukaryota > Metazoa > Chordata > Mammalia > Rodentia > Cricetidae > Peromyscus > Peromyscus nudipes. Next base: position 45,485 of record CABHPH010136368.1, on the reverse strand, counting down.
AGCACCTTCTCCTTGCTCCACAGTTGTGGGAGCACTCGCTGGCTCTTCATTAGACAATTATTGGACTGCTAATGCCTTCATGAGCTTTAATGACTTCTTCTGGCCTCTCCCATCCATAGCTGGAGCTCTAATTGAGTTCACCAAGAAAGTAGGTTATGCAGGTGTCCATCACAGGTTGGCAGGTAATATTCAGACTTCCTAAGCATCCAGTCAGCAGACTACAATATCTGGCAGAGAATTCTAGAAATCGGAAGCACATGCATTATTGAAAATCTTATTTTTCTGTTGGGTTTACTATTTTCTAAACTGCTTCCTCTGCACTCATTAACTTGCAAGATGAAGCATATGCTTCCAGCCTATGAAAGCAGCCAGAACAAATGTTATTGATACAGGAAGGAGAGCTATTTATTGAATTTTCAACAAGTACCCTGCTGTAACTGAGCACTTTACACACGTTAACTTAATTAACCCTCACGAGAAATTCTAAAGCATAGCTCTGTTTTACAAAGCTGTCAACTGAAACACTGTGAGGTTGAGTAGTGTGGCAGACTGGCTGGAAGGAGCCAGTCAAGACTCGCTGTTCAAAAATTAAAGTGGTGACCAGATTTGTTGATGTTGTTGTTAATCTATTAACTGGACAATGAAGAGACCAGAGACCAAGGAAGACATGTTGTTGATTTGGTGGGATAGGTTAAAAATTTTCATTTGTAAAACGAAGGAAATCATGAGCTTCCACCAGCTAAGCCTCACAAATAAGGCCCCTTGAGAGACTCCAATGCACACGTTACCTGTAAATAGCTTTCCATAGCACAGGTCCCACGAAGGACTTGTGTCTAAAATTTATCTTTTCTAGAAGTCTGTCCGAACTCTATCAGCCACAAGCCAGTGCTGTAGAGGTTGGACAAGAGATTTAAATCAGCACTTCACTGGAGAAGATGCGTAGATGACAAACAAGCAGGTAATAATTTGCTCAGCATGGTCGGTCTGTGGAGAAACACAAACGCAAGACCTGAGATACCGCCGCAGACACACACTAACCAAAATCCTAGAACAAACAAAGCAACACAAAGTGCTCACAAGGGTGGAGAGCACCTGGGACGTTCATGCTTGGTGCTTTTGCTCTTATTTGAAGTAAGAAATAAAAAGCTATGTCACATAAACACGTTCACATGAATGCCGGAGGCAGCTTTATCGATAACTTCCAAAAACCAAGTAAAAGACAAGAGGCTTTCTATAGGCCCCATATATACAGGAACATGTGGTTATTTAACAACGAGTGGGTCACTGTAACTTCAGCAACTAAGAGGAAAAGCTACGACATTATGGTATATACAACCTCATGGGTGAGTCTCAAAGCCACGATGAGTGAAAGACACTGCCTTCAAAGGCTACAGAGCACGTCATTCCATAAATATAAATATGACATCATAGAACAATGTAAAATGTAGAAATAGGGAACAGGACAGTGGTCACTGAAGGTTAGAAACCGGAGATGTATTTGACCACAAAAGGGCAAGAGGAGCCAGACATGTGGCGCATGCTTTTAATTCCAGCACTAGGGAGGCAGAGGCAGGTGAATCTCTGTGAGTTCAAGGCCACTCTGCTCTACAAAGCAATTTCAAGGACAGACAGGGCTGTTATATATAGAAACCCTGTCTCAAAAAACCAAAAGGGCATGGGGGCAGGAGGAGATTCTGCGTGTCGGAATTCTGTGTTCTGCCTGTGCTGGTGGCTATGTGAGTCTATGGAAGAGTCAAGACTCATACTCAGATAAACAATTCTGACATGTTAGTATTTTTTGAATAAAATGTAAAATTTTAGTCAGAGGAAAGGAAAGTCACATTGCTCGTCAGGAGAGCCTTCACTGTGGTGTAGGAGGGAGTCCAGAGAACTGAGGACAGCCCAAGTCCTTGGCCATTTATCAGCTTCAGTTGTGTGACATCAGGGGTGACACTCAGCTCTCGGTCCCCACTTTCATGTCTAGAGGCCTGAAACAAGTGCATTGCTGAAGATCTTGTTTTTCTGTTGGGTTTACTATTTCCTAAACGGTTTCTTCTGCACTCACTAACTTGCAAGATGGAGCACATGCTTCGAGCCTATGAAAGCAGCCAGAATGAATGTTACTGATACAGGAGAGGAGGTGTTTACTGAATTCCCAACAGATTTCTGGCTCTAACTGAGCACTTTATCCATATTAACAGTTAGTCTTCACAAAAGTCCCAAAGCCTTTATGAACTCTCATAACTATTGAGTGAACAAGTTCTTCTCCAGTCCGTCTTCTTGGTGCCTATTTACCTGAATGACAAGGCGGTCACAAAAATGATGGGCAGGTCATCAGTGTTCAGGGCTGGCGCCCTGCCCTGTGTTGAAAGGGCCACGCTCACTAACTCTCTTGTGCTAACTGAAGTTATTTGAGTTTTATTTCAGTGAAAAATGATCTGATCTCTGAAGCAACGTTATGATGAGTACTTGAAAGTTCTAATAGCCATATTAACATAGATCTGACAACATCTTCAAGTTGTATATAACAAGTGTATATAAAGCATTTTTCAGCAGTTTATGTCTGGACACAAGAAAATAAGTACACTAGCCAATAAGATTTTTCTCATGCTGTGCCTTTAACTGGTATGTTCCCTGCATCACGCATAAGGAATAAAAGCCAATTCGAGATGTTAGCAAGCACACAAATGCTTTCTTTGTTAAAAAGAGACGCCCAAAGCAGTTCTGTCACCTAGTACCACTGTAAATGGCAAGTTAATCTGGTTTTGGTCAGTCGGCATAGCACACATGGCTTTCAACGATTTGCTTGTTATTAGTAGCACTGTAAGGATATTTCTAGAAAAGTATATGGGAGAAACTTCGGTTCCAATCAACAGACACCAGTAGCTCCAACCTTCATGGGGACATGTATCTGTGAATACACAGCAAAAAATTGATTGATAGATATTACCAATACTTAAATATCAAACCCAGCATAGAATATAGCCTTTCCTGTGGCTTCTTCCTTCTTTTCCCAAGGCCCTGTAAGCGAAGGAAGGTATGATAAGATAAGCTTACCAAACCACAAGCATGTAGCTTGTAATAATGATTAAGTCCAACCAGCATACTTGGGCATTTTGTTATAAAAGTTTAGTTAACCCAAGTAGTGTAAAAACACACTTGTCCTGATAAATCTGTTGAATGAAAAAGTGTTACTTCCTGTGGTGTGGTGCCATTAGCAGGACTGTACATTTTGTTTGCTTCAGAAAAGCTATGATCTTGCACATGAGGCATTCATATTACATTCACAAGCAGTACTAGTCCTAGAAATATACCTCAGGTTTTAGTTCTGTTTGTTACCATTATAGTTAGTTCTCTCTTTTCCTAAAACCAGAAGCTGAAGTTTTCCAAGATGAGAAGAATAATATGTACAGCCTAGTTTAGTAATTGTGGGAAAAACAAAAACAAAATAGTTTTCATAGATAAATATCATCATAATTGTTGCTGTAATGTTTCAGTGGAAGATCCTAGTAGATAGAAGCCTCCCTGATGTTCAGAAGGATAGCAAACTCATGTTAATTAAATTTCATGACACAGCTGTGACCTTGACAAATTCAATGCGTAGTTGCCTACCAAAAGATTTTTTACTTAAAATTAAGATGATCAGGAAAAATAACTAAAGATAGAAGTTTCATGCTTAAAAATTGTAGTTAGGTGTGGTGATGCATAGCTGTAATCCATGTACTCCAGAGGCTGAGGCAGGAGGATAGCTGTGGACAAGTCAGAACTAGAATATTTTTTAAAGATAAAATGTAAACAGGTATTGATCTGACTGTCTCCTTTACATTAAGAATGGACTGCAACTAAATTCATCTTATCACTGAGAAAAAAAAATGACTAAGTATCTAAAATTTTCTACTGGAGACAAATAGCACAGTGAATAAGTTGTGAAGTGATAATGATGAAAGCTAGCCGGGGGGCTAGCAAAACGGCACAGCACACAAAAGCACTTGCTGCCAGGTTTGATGATGGGAGTTCAGTTCTTCAGGCCCACATGGTGGAAGGGAAGAAATGACTCTTGTAAGTTGTCCACTGACCACCACTCATACTCTAAGACAAGTATGCCAACAAATACACACACACACACACACACACACATACTTTAAATATAATTTTTAGAAAAGAAAGAAAACCACTAGCCAGTATGGAAGTCAGTAGACCTGGAATCAAGTCTCGTTGATGAAAACCAAGCCAATGGACTTCTGAGAAAATGCTTGTCAAGGAAGGCTCCCGAGGTCAAAACAAGCAGCCATGTTACTGTGACATAGCTATTAATTATAAAATGTAACTGTGATTAAACTACTAACACCCAAAAGTCAACAGTGTGGACAGAACAGGAAAGAAATTGAAGTAAAAACATAAAAATTAAAAAAAAAAACCAGATTGGGTATAAAACTGGGGACAAATCCGGGCAGTGGTGGCTCATGCCTTTAATCCCAGCACTAGGGAGGCAGAGGCAGGTGGATCTCTGTGAGTTCAAAGCCAGCCTGGGCTACAGAGTGAGTTCCAGGACAGGCACCAAAACTATAGAGAAACCCTGTCTTGAAAAACAAAAAAAAAGAAAAAAGAAAAACCAAAATTAAAAAAATTTTGGGCTGGAGAGATGGCTCAGAGGTTAAGAGCACTGACTGCTCTTCCAGAGGTCCTGAGTTCAATTCCCAGCAACCATATGGTGGCTCACAACCATCTGTAATGAGATCTGGTGCCCTCTTCTGGCGTGCAGGCACACATGCTGTATAAATAAATAAATTTAAAAAAAAATGGGGACACTTAGTATTTAGTTGGCCAATGATGGGTCTCAAGACAAAGTACTTTCTCTAACTGTCTTTTCTATGCAGATCATACAGATAATCACCAAAAGATAAAGTCCTTTGAGTAAATCAAGTCATTAATATAATTTAAAACACACTTTTTAAAAAATATTAGTGACCAACAAGTTAGTTGCTTTATATTACTAGACTACTTAATATCTTAATTATCTCTTCAAATAACACTACCTAATACTATTTTTGAAAATAAAATTTTCTTAAAAACTAAAATCACACAGGCACATTCATTAAACAAAATTTTAAAGTTTCATATTTTCTATATAAAATTAGCAAATAACAAGTGAATGCTATAATCCTGGTCATGATTTCTTAAATGCTATTTGTCTCTAATTCCACATCTTGGTATTTTAATAAAGAATTTGTCTGTGTAATCTTATTTTATAAATCTTATTTTATATATATATATTTATATATTATACATTTATAAATCTTTATTTTATAGTTGTTTTCATGAAGTTGTCTTCATTTATCTTCAATGTCTTGAAATTACTGACATCTAGACTGAATGTTTCTCTGAAATCCATAAGTTTTTAAGAAGTCTCTCTATTGATGCTGAGAAGCTTGGGAAAGTCATTATAATTCATGTCTAATAGAGCATTTTATCAATGCCAATCCCCTTACTGAAACATGTAAACACTTCAACACAAATATTTTCACAGGTACAGTCTTTTAAGCTCAAGAAGTACTTTTCAAATCACTTTCCTTTAAAAAAATTTTTTTACAAGACAAACCTAATCAAATAAGTCATTTCCCTTTATGATTTTTTTAATGCTTTGCCAATGTTGGAGGCTGTAAAATCATAGCTCTCAGTTTTAGTCTGTTCTGGCACAGGATATAAATTTATCTAATTAAAAATAGAAGCACCATCAAAAGATTCTTCTCACAAGTCAAGGAACTTGAATATTCACTTACAGAAATTTGAATTTAAATCATATACTCCATTTGAGATTATAAATCAATGTGTTATATTCTGTCACTGGAAAAAGTGACAATGTCATAATGTCAGAAGAGTTTACACTCCCTACAATTAGCTAAAAGTTTGAAATGTGCTAACATGTTCAGAACTATGCTCATTACTAAATTGATTAAATTTTTCAGATTATTTTGAAAAAGAATGAAATCAAAATTTAGGACTTGGTTCAGTGAAATTTGTAATCATTCCAATTAAGCAAGTTGATTGCCAAAAAAGTTCTCTTAAGATTTTAAGCAGCCCAAGTCAACAAGCAGGCTGAAGGTGGACCCACACCTCTCCTACTACTCCTGAGATCCAATCCCCCAAGTCTCATTTCCAACTCTGTAGCAGAAACTTGCTGTGGTCTCCCTTCCCTCTCTGACCACATCTCCAAGGGATCACAAAGATCTCCAACCTTCCCTCCTTCAACTCATGCCTTTATCCTAGCCTCCAATTCCAGCAGGCATTCCCTGTGAACACATCAGATGAGAAGGAGGGTAAAACAGGTAATATACAGCCATTATATTCTCTGAAAATCCAGAGAGGAAACAGTAATCGAGGAACAAAACACCTGTCCAACAAAGACAAATCCAGAAATCAGTACCTAGACCAATAATCATCCCAAATCCAGATGCCTAGACACCATAAAACACAGTCAATAACAGCCAGGGCAATATGTCTCTGCTGGAACCCAGTTATGATACCACAGCAGGCCCTGGATAGTCCAGCATATCTGAAGCACAAGGAAAATACTTAAAACCAACTAAATGAAGATAATAGAGGTCCTGAAAAGTGAAATGAATAAACCCCTTAAAGAAATCCATGAAAACACAAACAACTGGAAAAATGAGCAATTCCCTTAAAGAAAGCAAAGAAAACACAAAAAGTTGAAGGAAATGGGGGAAAATGTTCAACCTAAAAATGGAAAGAGAAGCGATGGTGGTTTGAATAAGAATGGCCTCCATAGACTCAGAGATTTAAAAGCTTGGTCACCAGAGAGTGGCACTATTAGCAGGTGTGACCTTATTAGCTTTGAGGTTTCAAAAGCCCAAGCAGTCCCAGTGGCTCTCTCTCTTCCTATTGCCTGGAGACCCAAATGTGTAACTTTCTGCTCCTCTCCAGCACCATGTCTGCCTGCATGTCGCCATGTCACTCACCATGCTGCTAATGAACTAAACATATGATACTGTAAGAAAGCCCCAATTAAATGTTTTCCTTTATAAGAGTGCTGTGGTCATGGTGTCTCTTCACAGCAATAGACCAGTGACTAATAGGCCATCCAACAGAAAGGCCTCTGAACAGATCACAAAATAAGACAAAAGTAGTAAAGAAAACGCAAACTGAAGGAATTCTAAATGAAAATTTTAGGAATTCAAACAAGAACTACAAAGGCAAACTTCACCAACAGAATAAAAAGGGTGGAAGAGAGAATCTCAGGCACTGAAGATCCCTGTCTTAGTTAGGGTTTTTATTGCTGTGAAGAAACACTGTGACCGTGGCAATTCTTATAAATGAAAACATTTAATTGGGGGTCTTGCTTGTAGTTTCAGAGGCTCAGTTTATTATGAACATGATAGGGAGCATGGCAGCATGCAGGCTAAGGGTGGTACATGTTGATCAGAAGGCAGCAGGAAGTTAACTGACTGTCACACTGAAGAAAGCATGAGAAAAGAAACCTCAAAGCCCACCCCCACAGTTACACACTTCCTCCAACAAGATCATACCTCCTAATAGTGCCATTCCCTTCGGGGGCCATTTACTTTCAAACCACCATGTTCTACTCCATGACCCCCAAAGGCTTATAGCCATATCATAATACAAAAAAAAGAACATTCAACCCAACTTCAGAAGTCCCCATCGTCTGTAACAGTCTCAGACTTAGTTAAAAGTCCAAAATCACTTCTGAGATGCATGACAATCTCTTAACTGTAATCCCCTTGAAAAATCAAAATCAAAAACCAGATCACATACTTTAAACATATAATGGCACATGATATATGCCATGGGATGGTCTTTCTAAATGCTGTCAGTATGTGTTGTTACCATTGTTTAATAAAGAAGCTACTTTGGCCTATGGCAAGACAGGTTATAGCCAAGTGGGAAATCCAAGCAAAGATACAGGGAGAAGAAAGGTGGAATCAGGGGAAATGCTGAGAGCCACCAGGGAAGCAAGATGTAACAGAACACAGGTAAAGCCAGAGACACATGGTAATATATAGTTTAGCAGAAATGGGTTAATTTAAGATCTAAAAGCTAGCTAGCAATAAGTCTGAGCCATAGAGCAAGAAGTCTGTAATTGATATTAAGCCTCTGAGTGATTATTTTATAAGCTGCTGCAGGGCAGGGTGGGACACACACACACAAAAAAAAAAAGCTTCCACTTACATTTGGCACCCAACATGGGGTAAGAATTTCCACATAAAACCTGAGAGCTTAAAAAATGTTCTAAAACGGAGCCAAGAGCAGCTTCCTAGTTCATGTCTCTCATTGTGGGCTGCGGTACAGAACAGCAGAACATGGCGGACTCCCATGGTCTCTCACTGTCACAATACAAAGAGGCTCCTCCTAACCACTGCCTGCAGGCTTGAGAGCACAGCCATGTGCTGCATGGCATGTACCTGCAGCCCCTTACATGGGCAGCTATAAAGAAAGGATTCTCCCAGCTGGTGCCTTCAGGCTTAAGCTATCCCTACAAGCTCTAGCAGCCAGGATGCTGGGGGTGGGTCAAGATTTTTGTTCATATAGACAAAGGTTTAAGAAACATATTTCAAACAGATTCAGACAGAAAGGCCTCTAAACAGATCACAATATATTTTTAAAATGTACATAGGCTTGAGAGAAAGAAAGGAGTATAGGCAGTTATAAAAAGAAACAAATAATTAAAATAAAAACTTTAAAGAGACAATAAAACTAATATAAAATAAAATAAGCCACATAAAAATGAAAAATACACACAAAGAGGCTAGATTATGTATATTATTATGTTGTCTTTGAAATTTTTGACTATTAATAAGCTAACTACAGACATACATCTAATTGTGAGGGCTGCTAAGCTAAACCAACATATATATATTTTAAAGATATCTTGACTTCAAATTTTAGGTCTAAGGATATGTTGTTTTGGAAAAGAGGTTCTGCTTTTGTTTCCACTGAAGATGAGAACCTACAGATTGCTTCCAGGTTAATATGGTTTGATCAAGCAAGATCTCCTGAAAGGTCTCCGATGGGAACAATGGCCCAGATTATCCAACATCCAAAACAGCTTCAAGGCAACTGGCTGAGACAAGACAGCCTCACAGAGTACTCCACTCAGGGCTTGACCATAATCCTAAATGTTCTCAGGATCCCCATAAGATTGCCAGTGCCCCCAGTCAGCAGGAAGTAGTATAGAAAGCTATGCCCAAATTCCAAACTATTGTTTATTTAGTTGTTTTTATTTAAAGGGGGATATAATATAGAAATGATGAAAAAAGGTACATTATTAAATCTACTTTAATCAAAAAAAACAACTGTTAAACTCAAAATACTTTACATTGGTATGGATTTGGGTTTATTAATACAAATTTAAGGTCAATTTTGTCATATTATATATAAATTTCTACTCTTGTTTAAGGTATTATGTTTATGCAACTCATTTAAAATTGTAATATATCACTAAGAAATACAGACTAATAGTTATCTATGATAATCAAACTTATAGTCATGTTAGTTAAGTTTTTAGGTATACAAAGATATGTTTCAATTAGATAGATAATCTTCAAATTCTTCAAAGACCTACAGAATATAACATTTAAAATGTTTTAAGAACTTAGATTTTTCTCAACAGTGAGACATATTTGCTCCTGGCAGCACCAATTACTTGAAAGAGGATGATGGGCATCGAAGAAACTTGTTATGGAGTTTGCTTACAATGTGGAAAAGGGTAGCCATTTGGACAAGAAACTGCTCTTGCCTGGACTGCTTGACAATATGCTGTATAAACTAGACATGCAGGACACATAGGAAGATAACCACTGAACTTTGACAAAACAAGATGGTCCTTCAGGTTCCTTCTTCACAGAAGAAACTGCCAGACATTCTACAGGACACAGAGAAAAGTAACTGATGAACTTTTCAAATAGGCAGAACAGTCCTTCAAATTTCCTGCTTCACCAAAAAGTATGGCAGATACTCTAGGCCTGTAGGCTAAAGATAGATGCCCCAAACATTACAAAGGAACTTTGGGTGACTGTCCAGGCAGCCAGATATCTCTGTCATTTCTAGAATTTTGGAAGTTGCTTGCAATGCACTTCCTGTTTACTTGGGTAATATTTTATCCTTCTGGGGTCTCTGATGGAGTTGAAGACTAGATAGTTATAGTTTTCCTTAGTTTGATAAAAAGTAAATTAGATATAAAACTTCTGACTCACAAAGATAGGATAGATGACAGAATACTTTCTTTAATTTTGGCAAATACAGATAGACTAGATATTGTAACTGTAATTCTTTCTTGATAACTGTTTTGTTATATGTAATTTTGCTATTTAAAATGAAGACCTTCCTTTTTGATTAGACAGAATATGCTCTTGGGACTCTTTTCCTCCTGTTTGGTTGCTGTTATTAGCTTCAATATGATAGTTTTTGCTTAATCTTATTATATTTTATTCTGTCACATTTGGTTGTTATTTCTTAGAAGCCTGTTCTTTTCGAATGAAAGACAGAAAGGGAATGGATCCAGAGGGGAGGGGAAGTAGGAAGGAACTGGGCAGAGTAGAGAGAGGGGAAACCATAATCAAGACATATTGTATGAGAAAAAAATCTATTTTCAATAAAAGGGAAAAATAGAAAAGGAAATTTTAAAAGGTCTTGGGCATTACTAAAATCCTAATGACAAGTAGCACAAAGAAAAACTATGGGCTGGCTATGGTGGTACAGCTCTATAATCTCAGCACATAGAAGACTAGAGAATGAAGATTTAAGACTCTATGGACAGCCCTGTGATACATGGCAGGTCCTAGATTAGCCCAGGCTGTACTTGTCTCAAAATGGAAAAAGAAGAGGAGGAGGAAGAGGAAGGAATAGAATATAGAAAAATAGGAAAGAAGGCAAATATAAGCTATCAGGTTGTAGTGTTGTTTAAACTTCCAATTTAGCTATGTCACTAAATTCTGTAGATCCCTGCCTGTGTATATAGCAAAATATTGGTAAATTTTTATAACTATAGCTTCTGCATCAGAATTCGGGTCCTTTTTAATAGAAAATTGTTCCAAAATCAATTTCAGAGTATTCACTTTTATTTTAGGGAAAACAATGTTTTTATTAGGAGCCCATGTCCCTCAAAATATGTATGTATATTATCACGGAAAACAAACGACAATGTCAACATTCTAATGATAATATAAGTGTTCTAACTGTGTGTACAATAGCATTCATAGGAATGTCAGTAGTTTCCGCTATGGAATGGACTCCCTAAGCCTTCTTTAACCTCAATGAATAGTGTGATAACATCAAACCATTATAGAACAAACAAGTCATTTTCTATTTCAACCATCTGATAGCAGGATGTAAAAATACTGGTGTCATCTAATGACTGCAAGGTTCAGCAAATAGAGCTGACAATAATAACTATTGCTGCATAGGTATGCAAGAAAACTACATCAAAAAGAGTAAAGGTAATCTAGAATAGCAAGCAGTTACTTCACACAAATAAAATATATTTGTATATAAAGTGAATATATAAAGACATGTTCTGCATGCTCTGTGAAATTGTGCACTATGGGTACAATCTTCTTAACAGAACTATTAACTCTTATGTTTGTGCTATTATTTCTTCATTTTTATACCTTTGGTTGTTTATATAGTTACATCACTTTGTGTGTGAATCATCATCACGGAATGGCGAATTCCATGAATAGTTTATAAGAGTTATTCTTGAGAAATAGAAATTCACTACTTTGGTCATGTTAGTACAATTTGTAGGGGGTTTTTGTTATAAAAAAAAATGACAAGTGCTGCCAAAAGCATATAAATAAATTTCTATTTGTAACTTACCATAAATGATAATATTCCTGTTGGAAGAACAACTAGACCATTCTAGAAACCCTGTATATCGTGGCACTCAGCCTCTATGCTCTGTACAGTCTTCACATATATGTAGGGTAAAATTCCATTTTCCGTCTAAATCCAGTGAGTGATGGTGACTTCATGAGCTTTACAGGTTATGGTATGGATTACAGCATAACTGGTCCATAGCTTAATAAACTACTTCCATTCATAATAAGCTGTATCCATTTCACATCCTTAGGTGTTCTTTTTTTATCAACAAGGATATCCCGAGATGCCCTCGAGTGATGGAGTGAGATAATTTATAGCCAAAATGGACCAGGTTGTTGATGCTTATCTTCCAGGCTCTACTGTAGCATATATTAATGGAGATTCCTTTCATTGTCCAAATATCTACGGAATGTCATGAAGAAGCTGAAAGTGCCAGAAAGATATAATAACCCTCCCCCAAGTCTATTTTAGAAGAAATATTAGTAATGTATTACCTCATTAAAAAAATAAAACCTGGGACAAGCCGATAATCGGACAAAACATGGAACTGACACATGGGTCTTCTCACTCAAGTTGGCCGTCTGTCAGTGATTGGTCTACCATCACATCCACTGTTCAGTCTGCAGAAGTCGACTCGTGTTCAGCAAATGCACTTTATAAGGCAAACGCCCCTTGTCTGTGAAGGCAGCACTGGGACAAGGCTTCCCATCATGACAGTCCGATACTTTGCCTTAAAATTTAATAACCCCTCCCGAACTGTGTAGTGTGGAGAAGCAGAGGCAGTAGTTATGCTCAGGACCAATTACACAGGTATGTTGTAGCATCAGTATTCTCCTGGAAATGCTTACAAGTGTATAACCCAGAAGACACAGTCTGAAACATTTTGAAGAAACAAATACTCCTGATTGAAAATTATCATCCATCAAGTAAAAATTATGTATGTTACTGAACTATAGATATTTATAATAAAAGACACAATGCTAATACATAATATCACTGCATAAACTTTTGTTCTCATTAACAATACAACTCTGTACTTCTTTTGTCTTTATTATTGCTTTTAAATAATAATAAATAATAAAAATAATAGTAATAAATAATTAGATACAGAGTGTATCTACAGATTATTCAGATCTAGCTGACCTGGAACTCACTGGAAGTGAAGCTGTACTTGAATTTACAACCATCCCCCTACCTCAGCATCCAGAGTGTTGGAACTATAGGCATGTACCACCACGCCTGATATTAAAATAAGAATTTCCAATGTGATAAGAATCTATGTTGAATTTTTGACTCATATCAAATATGTAAATAAAGAGTAAATCAAGGCAACTGACAAATGTGGAATAATTATTTTAAATTAAAAAGATAATGCTCCAAAATACATATGTCTATTCAATAGCAATAAGATAAGATCCCATTGTGTGTGAAACATAGCTGAAGGATTTCAGGTTGTACTCTGATAAATAAGATATGGTTTTATTCATGAGAGGTTTATATTCTCCTTCAGAATTTATGGCACTACTTTAAATCAGCCAGAGCCTTGTTAGAACATAAATTTCTCTAGTAGTCATCAAAATAAATGAGTTCTATTGAACTCCACATATGAACAGTAATCCATCTGAATGTGAAATTTAGAACATGGTCCTATTTACAATAGCATCAAACAAAATCAAAGGAATAAATTTGAGAAGTACAATATTTGTACCCAGAAAGTTATAAAATGTTACAGCAAGAAAGTAAAGACAAACAAATGGAGAGGCCCTTCATGCGCACAGACTGTCACTCACTCCCCACTGATCTAGAGATTAAATAGAACCTGGATGCAACTCTATCAAAATTCAAATAGGTTTTTTTTTTCCAGCATTCATTTCAACAACCACTAAACTTCATGTGGGAAGGCCAAACTAGAATAACTAAATGGATTCTGGAAAAAAATAAAGATGGGGCCCTTTCACTTCCAGTTTCAAAACTTAGTTACAATCATCAGTGTGGGTTCAGCATAGAAGAGCTAAGCACAGATCACTGAAACAAGACTGACAAGATAGATTGATAGATATGGATATATAAACACACACAACACTCACGTTCACAATCAATTGGCATTTTACAAAGGTGCAAAGCAATTCATTGGGGAAAGGTAGTCTACTCAATGGCTTTATTGAACAACTACTCTCTGTGCAATGATATGCAAACAAATGTTGAAGACATCAGCATGATGAGATATATGCTGTTCAGCCATATATAAGCATAAACTGTTAATATATGCTACATCAGGGTAGATACATGCCATTGTTCAGATGAAAAAAATTAGATGTAGAGCAGAACATGTGGTATAGTCCTGTGTACATAGATATTTAATAAGGGAACACTTATAAAAACATAAAATGTGTTGATGCTTGTCTAAGGTGAGCATGGAAATAGAACATAACTAAAAATGGACATGAGGAGTTCACTTGGAGGGATTAAAATGATCAACACTTGAATCAGGGAGATAGTTACATTTAGTAAAATCACTAAGGGTCATTGGATTACGCACACACACAAAACTCCATTTCATAATATGGAAAATATATCTTAACATTATTGCTCTTAAAAGTGGTGGATGGAACGGCAACTTTAATTGACAATGGACAGATGGGATAGAAGTTGATAGCATCTGGTAACATATTTCCCATTGTTCTCTTGATATAGTTTAGATGAACCTGAGCTGCAGTCATGTTCCTCCCAGCTGTAGAAAGCTTCTGACCATGACCTGTTCACTACTGAACCAGACAAGAGATGCAGTATGTGGTTCCTGCTACAATAAAAGAAGACAAACAATGGAATGCAACATAAAAATACAGAGGCTGGAGTTTACCCCAGGTATCCACCAGAAATGTTCAAGGCTGTGAAACAGAATGGAAAGAAACATCCTGAACAGAGAATGACAGAAAAGGCTGACTTGGAAACAAAAGCATTCTACTGTGACTGTGTGGTGCACACAACTTCCCAGTTTGGGTCACTATGATTTGAATGCATGACCTATCACAAAACTGCTTTCCTACTGTAATATATGCAGTCCAAATTATTTCTACACCTTGAAATGCTTTAGGGTACTGATTGCAAGCTTAAGGATGGCCAGTCAAGTCAGGAAGCACTTCCATCTGGCAAGTAGGTTGTAGCAAAGCATTTTAGTCCACACTGAGTAGAATAATATATGTCTATTTTATCACCCAACAATAAATAAATGAGGCTGGGAAGATGGCTCCCTCAGTAAAGTGCTTGGAACACAACCATGAGGACCTGAGTTTGAGCTTTAGAATCCAATAAAAAGCTGTCATGTTTTTGTCATTCTGCACTAGAAAAGAGACAAGCATGTTCCCTGGGGATCACTAGTTGGCCATCTAGCCTACCTGGAGAGTTCCAGGCCAATGAGAGATCATGTCTCAAAGGAAAGGTGGACAGTGTCTATGAAACAACACATGTAGTTGGCATCTTCACACAAGCACATACATACATGTGCACTGCATGCTTATGAACATGCACACACAATACAAAATTAATTAACAGAAAGTAAACTCTCTAGTACCTCTCCAATATATGCACTATCTGCCCACAGTCTGATGAATGACCAATCAGAAGTCTACCCAGTGAAAATGTGCACGTTTGTTCCCAAGAGTTGTACTACATCTACCCAAAGTATGATGTTTATTCACAGAATATCACTATACTTCTTATTTAACAAATATTATGAATGAGTCAGTGGAAATAATGGAGGAAGCACCTACAAAATATCTGCCTTTTTACCTAAGCAAGAAAAGGACAATGGAAAATTTGATCAGAAACATTTTCAAAACTCTTAAAACCAATAAATAAATAAAGCTGTGCAGCAATCACATGGGCTTACTAAAATGGAAGTATTGATTGCTGTACCCATAGATCAGAGCATATTACTTACCAGTCTTCATTAGATATCTGTATTCTACTATTCCCACTATCTGATGATTGCTTTTGATTCTTTGCTGGAGGACTGTGACTGTATAGTGCTACTATGGATGGCATGTAAATAAAAAAAAATGAGGGAATAAACCACTTAGCTGGGATTGACATAATGCTGATTGTAATTACTATCAGTTTGGTAATTCATATTTTATCCCTAAAACCGTGGTTTGATTATGAAAACTTGGCTGATAAGATACAAGCTTTAAAAAGACATCCTATTGAAGAAGTCAAACTTTCAGTATTTGCAGATGATATCATAGGATACAAAAGTGACCCCCAAAATTCTACCAGGGAACTCCTACAGGGAACTGATAAGCACCTCCAGTAATGTGGCTGGATATAAGATTAAATTTTAAAAAGTCAGTAGCCCTCCTATATACAAATGATAAATGGACTGAGAAAGAAATCAACATCCTTTACAATAGCCACAAATAATACAAAATATCTTGAGGTAACTCTAACCAAACAAGTGAAAAGCCTTGTATGACAAGAACTTTAAGTCCTTAAAGAAAGAAATTGAAGAAGATATCAAGAAATGGAAAGATCTTCCATGCTCATAGATAGGTACAATTAACATAGTAAAAATGGCAATCTTACCAAAAGCAATCTAGAGATTCAATCCAATCCCCATCAAAATCCCAACACAATTCTTCACAGACCTCAAAAGAACAATACTCAACTTCATATGGAAAAACAAAAAAACTCAGGATATCTAAAACAATCCTGCACAATAAAGGAACTTCTGGAGGCATCACCATCCCTGACTTCAAGCTCTACTATAGAGCTATAGTAATAAAAACAGCTTGGTATTGGCATAAAAACAGACATGTGGACCAATAGAATCGAATCAAAGACCCTGTATAAATCCGCATACTTATGAACACCTGATTTTTGACAAAGAAGCCAAAATTATACACTGGAAAAAAGAAAGCATCTTTAACAAATGGAGCTGGCATAACTGGATGTAGGCATGTAAAAGAATGCACATAGATCCATATCTCTCACCCTGCACAAAACTCAAGTCCAGGTGGATAAAAAAAACCTCAACATAAATCCAGTTATGCTGAACCTGATAGAAGAGAAAGTAAGAAGTAGCCTTGAAGGCACTGGCACAGGAGAAAACTTCCTGAATATAACGCCAGTAGCATAGACACTGAGATCAACAATTAATAAATAGGACCTCCTGAAACTGAAAAGGTTCTGTAAGACAAAGGACACTGCCAATAAGACAAAATAGCAGCCTAAAAAATGGGAAAAAAACTTCACCAACCCTACATCTAACTCCAAAATACATAAAGAACTCAAGAAACTAGACATCAAAATACAAAATAATCCAATTTAAAAATGGGATACAGATTTAAACTGAGAATTCTCAATAGAAAAAAACCTCAAATGGCTGAGATACACTTAAAAAACTGTTCAATATCAGGGAAATGCAAATCAAAACAACTCTGAGATACCATCTTACACTCATCAGAATGGCTAAGACCAAAAGTGCTAATGTTGGAGAGGATATGAAGTAAGGTAAACATTCCTCCACTGCTGGGGAGAATGTTTAGAAATCAGCATGGTGGTTTCACAGAAAATTGGGACTCAAAAAACCTCAAGACCCAGTGATAGCACTCTTGGATATATACCCAAAGGATGCTCAAACATTCTTCAAGGACACTTGCTCCACTATGTTCATAGCAGCATTATTCGTAATAGCCAAAACCTGGAAACAACATAGATGCTCCTCAACTGAAGAATGGATAAAGAAAATGTGGTACATTTACACAATGGAATATTACTCAGCAGAAAAAAATGACATTATAAAAATTTGCAGGCAAATCGATAGAACTAGAAAAAATCATCATGAGTGAGATAAGCCAGATCCAGAAAGACAAACATGGTATGTACTCTTTCATAGCTGGATATTAAATGTAAAGCAAAGGATAACCAAGCTACAATCAACTGCCCTATATAAGCTAGATACCAAAGAGAACCCTAAGAGGAATGCATGAATTTCCCTGGGAAGGGGAAATAGATGATATCTCCTAGGTAAACTGGGGGCAGGGGGGAGGGGAAGGGATGGAAGATGAGAGCATGAGGGATAGTGGTCAAGTTGGGGGCAGGACAGAGGGGAAAACTAATGAAAGAGATATCATAATGGGAGCCATTATGAGGTTAAGGAGAAAACTGGTGCCAGGGAAACTCCCAGGAATCCACAAGGATGACCCTAGCTAAGACTCCTAGCAATAGTGGAAGAGGGTACCTAACTGGCCTTTTCCTGTAATCAGATTGG
Organism: Peromyscus nudipes; assembly: GCA_902168325.1. Taxonomy (NCBI): domain Eukaryota; kingdom Metazoa; phylum Chordata; class Mammalia; order Rodentia; family Cricetidae; genus Peromyscus; species Peromyscus nudipes. The sequence goes on along the minus strand of CABHPH010136368.1, from coordinate 27,364 downwards.
TGACTACCTTAATTGTCAACAGAAAGCCTTCATCCAGTATCTGATCAAAGCAGATGCAGAGATCCACAACCAAGCACTGGGCTGAGCTCTGGGAGTCCAGTTGATGAGAGGGAGGAGGGATTGTACAAGCAAGGGGGTTCAAGATCATGACAGGGAAACCCACAGAGATAGCTGACATGAGCTAATGGGAACTCACAGACCCTGGACCAACAGCTAGGGAGCCTGCATGGGACTGACCTATGTGGATAATAGTTGTGTAGCTTGGTCTGTTTGTGGGACCCCTAGCAGTGGGATCTGGACCTGTCCCTGGTGCATGGGCTGACTTTTGGGAATCTATTCCCCATGCAAAGGGAGGAGCTTGACCTGCCTCAACTTGATATGACATGCTTTATTGACTCCCATGGGAGATCTGCCTCTTTCTGATTGGAGGAGGAGTGGGTGGGGGGGATAGACAAGAGGTGGGGAGAGGGAAAGGGAAGAGAGGAGAGAGAGGAAACTGTGGATGGTATGTAAAATAAATGAAAAAATTATATAGGAAAAAGAGAGACTTCCTATTGATAAGATACAAGTTTTAGAAAGGCCTACTACTGATAAGATACAAGCCTTAGAAAGACCTACTAATGAAAATTAGAAAAATTTGACTGATAAGATACAAGACTTACAAAGACCTACTAATGACAATAAGAAAAATACTCGGACTTTGACAGAGGAATTTAGACAAGAACCAACTGCACCACTGCATGATGAAACTGAAGAGCAGTGGGCCATGGTTATTAGAAAGCCAGCCTTAGTTTAGCCAGTTACTATACAAGAATGACCAGCAAATGATAGGCATCCCCAAGGTTATGCAGAAGTTAAATGGAATCCTAAAAAATTTTAGATTTGAGGAGATTTAAGGAAGTGGTCATTTCACATGTTATGCATTCATGCTATGTGAAGCAGATGTTAAATTCATGGGTAATTCAGAACAAAATTACCCCTCAAAACTGGAAAGATTAAGCTACAGCAATATTGGAAGCCAGACCTCAATCACAGTGGAGGACATGGTGGAAAGCAGAAGCTAGGGCCATAGAACAACAAAATAGGACTAGAGGTATTGATATTTTCCAAAACCAGTTTTTCAGTGAAGGCAAATATGCTGATTTACAAAGACAGTTTGGATTTCATGATCACATCTTGGTCTTATGTCATGCAGCAGCTTTGAATGCTTGGGACAAGACTGAAGAAGCAGGAAAGAGGTCTGAGTCATTTACTAAAATTGTACAGGACCCAAAGGAAGCCTTCATTGATTTTTTTTGCAAAGATTGACTTCAGCTGTAAATAGAATAATATCAGATACAGAAGTCAGACATATATTAATTGAATCTTCTGCTTTTGAGAATGTTAATTCAAAATGCAAAAGGGTGAGTGGGCCTTTAAAGACAAGATCAACACCAATAGATGAATGGATTAGAAATACAGTTGGTTTTGGATCTCACACTTATGAAGTTACTTTGATAAAAGTGATTTCTAAAAATTTTGAGAAAAAATCAAAATATTAGATGTTTTAATTATAAGCAAGTTCATCTGAAAAGAGATTATAGACAAGACATTCCTAGAAACAATCTTTTTAATAGCAATAATTCAAATAGAAGACCCCGGCAAAAGCCAGCCAGCATGGGATTAATGAATGCATATCAACAAGGGACAGGAAAGTTAACCCCTTTGCCATCAGGAAACACCTTACGGGGCCTCCCACAGGCCCCAATATCAAATTTCATTCCATCATTCTCTGTCAGCATTGGAGAAACTCACCACAAAGCAATTAAAAGATGCAATGCCTCTTGTTAAAAACCATACTTCTCTGGATGTGATCAAGGAAAAAACAGCTTCATTAGATAAAGCAAAAAGTTCAAGGGAAACCATAAAACACATATTTTGACAGACTTCTAAAAATGATCAAACACCAAAGCTAAACATATGAATAAATGACATTGTAATTGAAGGATTTTTAGACACAGGCACAAATATAACAATAATTTCACCAAAATGTTGGCACCCAGATTGGCCTCTTCAGGAGGTAAATGAGCAAGTTCTAGAGATTGGAACTTTATCTCAGGTAAAACAAAATGCAAAATGTTTCAAATGTATAGGGTCAGAGGGACAGATAGGAAAATTAAAGTAATATGTGGCTAACATAATGAATTTATGGGGACATGATTTGTTACAGCAATAGAAAACACATATTAACATTCCTCCAATCTCAGAAACAAACCATAAAATAAAGAATGCTTCTGAGAGAAATATTAGAAAGAATTATAAAGAACAGTCACCAACCATTTAGGTCGTACATAAAAGCAGGGCACAGAGCTGTTGGTCTTCAAATGATACCAAAATCCCTACCTTTAAAATGGTTAATGAACAAACATATCTAGGTGGAACAATGGCCTTTGACATCAGAAAAATTACAGGCAGTAGGACAGCTGGTATGGGAGCATCTAAATGCTCAACATATTGAAGAATCGACCAGTCCTTGGAATTCTCCTAAATTAGTCATTAAAAAGAAATCTTGAAAATGGAAAATTAACAGATTTAAGAGCCATATATAAGCAGGAATCTAACAGTTCTTATTAATAAAAACTAATCAGGGCCAGGTATTGGAGTGAAATGCTGGATGGTCAGAGAGACTGAACAAGCCACAGCTAACCTCACCTGCCGGATCCTCAGCTGGTCTTGTTTCCTCAGACTGGAGGCCTCTGAGTCCTCATCGAGAATGGGTCTCAGCTGAACTGTGTTGTTAGAAGCCTGAACGCTTAACCAGCCAAATGTTGCTTGTTTCTGGTCTTCATGCCTTATATATCTTGCTGCTTTCTACCACCACTCCCTGGGATTAAAGGCATGTGTCACCACGCCTGGCTGTTTCCAATGTGGCCTTGAACTCACAGAGATCCAGAGGGATTTCTGTCTCTGGAATGCTAGGATTAAAGGCTTGAGTGCCACAATTTTCTAGCCTCTGTATCTAGTGGCTGTCTGTTCTCTGACCCCAGATAAATTTATTAGGGTACACAATATTTTGGGGAATACAATACCACCACAGCCATAAATAAGGTGATTCAGCCAATGGGCTTTTTACAGCCTAGAATTCCCTTGCCTTCTTCATGACCCAAAGGTTGGTCTTTTACAGTGATTGATTTAAAAGACTACTTTTTTACTATACCTTTACAAGAACACAATAGAGAAAAATTTGCCTTCACAGTGCCTAGTTATAATAATTACCAGCCTGTTAAAAGGTACTATTGGAAAGTTCTTCCACAAGGAATGTTAAACAGCTCCATCTTTTGTCAATATTTTGTACAACAGCCATTAGAAATAATTCATAAACCGTTTCCTCAATCTATAATTTACCATTATATAGATAATATTTTACTGGTTGATTCAGATGCAAATATCTTAGAAACATATTTGATGAAGTAAAGGGAATTTTGTCTTACTGGGGATTACAACTTGCTCCTGAAAAAAAAAAAGCAAAGAGGAGATTCTATACCTTATATACCTAGGATATAAGATAGGTTTACAGAATATTCAGCCACAGAAAGCACAAATCAGGAAAGATCAATTATGAACTCTTAATGATTTTCAAAAATTACTGTATTACCAACTCAAGAACTAAGTAATTTATTTCAAATCTTACAAGGTGGTGAAGATTTAAATAGTCCAAGAAAATTATCAACTGAGGCTGAGAGAGAATTTGGCTGTGATAGAAAAAAATTACAGGATACACATGTGGAACACTTGGATCCAATGCTTGATCACATCCTAGTCATACTAGCTTCTACTCATTCTCCTACAGGAATTCTTATGCAGAGAGAAGATAATATCTTAGAATGGATATTTTTACCAAACAAACAGAGTAAAAAATTAAGGCCTATGTAAAAAAGTTTTCTGAATTGATTTTGAAAGAAAAAAATGAGACTTCATGAATTAACAGGGATAGACCCAGCATAAATTATGGTACTTTTTACTAATACTCAATTTGCCTCATTATGGACAGATAATGAATATTGGCAAAGAGCTTTGCAGAGATATTAGCAACAAATGTCCCAAAAGCAAGAGAATTCAGTTTATAAACATAACTGATTGGATTCTCCCTCATATCATGGGAACACCAATTTCTGGAGCCCCTACATTCTATACTGATGCAAATAAATCAGAAAAGGCAGATTACAAGTCAGGAAATATAAGTAAAGTGACTTAAATCCCTTTCAGTTCAAAAATCAAAAATCATAATTATATGCCATGGTAGTATTAGATTTTCCAGAACCTCTTAATATAGTTATTGTCTCTCAGTGTGCAAAAGGACGTGTTTTACATATTGAAACTGCTGGACTTATTCAAGATTATTCAGAATTAACTTTGTTATTTGTTCAATTACAAAAGTAATCAGAAATAGAAAACATCCAATGTATATAATACATATCGTATCCCATATAGCTCTACCAGGCCCTCCAGCACAAGGTAATGATGAAATTGATCAGCTATTTGTAGGAAATGTGCTAGAAGCCTCAGAACTTCATAGGAAACACCATGTTAACAGCAAATGTTTGAAGAAAGATTTTTTCTATCACTTGGCAACAAGACAAGGAAATTATAAGGAAATGTCCTACTTGTTCTTTTTACATTCAAACTCCATTATCTGCAGGAAGTAACCCAAAAGGTACTCAAAGAAATGAAATTTGGCAAATGGATGTGCTTCATTTTGCATAATTAAATAGTCTTTTTGTGGTTACTAATTAGACATCTATAACAATCAAACCTGTTAGGTATGATTTCAAGGTCAAACAGAGATATATTTTAGATATATAGGTGGTCTTGAAACACTGCAGAGACCTACAGAATGTGGCATTTAAGGTGTTTTAATAATATAAGGCTCTTCATGACAGTGAGATACATCTGCTCCTCGAGGCACCAATCTACTTCAAAAAAGAATGATGGGCATTGAAGAAACTCCATATGGAGTTTGATATTCACTATGGCAAAGTTAGCCACTGGGCAAGAAACTGCCCTTGCCTCAACTGCTGACAGTGTGCTGTCCAAAATTGGACAAGCAGGACACAAAAGAAGGTGACTGATGAATTTTGCCAAGGCAGGGTAGGACAGTCCTTCAAAATTCCTGCTTCATAGAAAAGTTTGTCAGATATTCTAGTCCTATAGGCTAAAGATGGATACCCCAACATTGCAGAGGAACCTTGGATGATTGTCCAGGCAGCCAGTTGTTTCTGTCATTTCTTATTTTTGGAAGTTGTCTGCTCTACACTTCCTGTTTACCCAGGTAATATTTTATCCTTCTCGGGTCTCTGATGGTTATTGAAGACTAGATAGTTATATCATGTTCTTTATTATCAAATTCAGACAAGAAACATAAAAGAGAAATATAGTTTATAAGTAAGATTGAGAGACATAAAAGCTTAAGTTACCTATCTAAAAAAATGTTTTAAGGTCTAAAGGATATTTTTAGGCTGGTAATACAAGTTATGATGGAAAATGGTTTAGTTATAATACTTTGGACTCATCAAGATAGGATAGAAAATAGAGTATCTTATGGAGTGGATGTTCTGAATATAATTCTTACTTGATAATTGTTCTTATGGTATAGAGTTTCACTGTGTTAGAGTTAAAACTATTCTTTTTATTTAGACAAAAAAGGAGAAATATTGCAGGATATTCACTCATACTATGAACCCTGTGTTTGTGTTTGCATTAATTAAATGAAATCAACTTTGGTTCAGGGGCAAAGCCAGCAACTAATTGACTGGAATTATCCAGAGTCAGGAGGAGCCAGAAAGAGACTCACAGGAAGGAGTAGGGTGGGGACTTGGAGTTTTGTACTTCTTTTTGGTTTGGGGTGAGTGGAGAGACATGTCTCTTGGTAGGTCTCTAGCCAAAAAAGAAGGTCAGTTTGTTGCTTCTCGGCCTCTCTGATCTAGCAGATCTGGCTCCCCAATCTTTGTTGGTAAATAGAACAATAGGGAATTAGTTTAAACCTACATATCATGGCCACTGCTGAGCCTGGGCCACAGGACTGGAAGTCCCTCAAGGCCACAGCCTGCAGGGCCAATGGGTACTGACTGTGGGCCATAGGGCAGCAGACAGCAATTAAAATATCAATAGATTCATATGCTAAGCTGCCAGAAAAACATCAGGTAAGAAACTTGTGTAAATGAACAATGGTGTACTGTTTGCCTTCCTTTTAAAAGAAGGAAATTGCCAAGCATGGACAAGGCATGGAATCTAATCCCCAAACAACAACAACAAAAAAAAAGCAGACAAACAAAAAAGGAAATTCTGTGTTTTCTGACACTATGGGTTAACATTTGAGAACATTGTATTACATGAAAAAAGGCAAGGAATCTTAAAAAGTTGAAGTCAAAGCAAGCATGGTAGCACATACCTTTAATCTCAACATTGCAGAGGCAAGCTGAACTTTGAATCTGTGGCTATCCTAATCTATACATCGTGGTCCAGGCAGCCAGGGCTATACAGTGAGAGTCTGTCTCAAAGAAAAAAAAACAAAATTACATAGGTATGTGTGTGTGTGCACGTGCGTATATAAAGTTGAATTCATACAAGGAAAGTGGAAAGGAATGGTAAAGGCAGGGGTGTGCTGTAAGGGGTGGAAGAGAATACAGATTTGACATACATTGATCAAGGGATGTAAAACTTCAGTTTGACTAGAGGAAGAGTCAGCCAGGCCCTACAGTGAGGGCTATTAATCTCAGTTTCTGAAGATGCTGAGGCTGATTACCACTTATTCAAAGCCTTTCTAGGCTAGAGTGTGATCAAGGCCAGCCTGGGCAACTTAGAGAGACCCTGTCTCAAATAGGGAGAAAAAAGATAAAGAAGAGAAAAAAGAAGAAAAGATGAGAAAAAAACAGGATGTCCAGAGATCTGCTGCAGAATTACTATATACAATTTACCATTCACATAATTTGTTTTTTTTAAAAAAAAAACATTTGAGCCAAACAATAAGTAAACAAAGGTTTAAAAGGAAGATTAGGGAAAGGAAATGTCCGCAGGGGGCTTTGAACAGACTCCTGGGAACTAGGACACTATGGACATGTGGACATGTGCCCTCTTTTCTGAATTTCTAATGTAAGTATTGCAAAAACCGCATCACTGAACACTTGATTCCACTAAAGTACATTTGATTTTTAAATACAGCTGCTGTCATCTTTCTGGTGTTATATGAGTATGTAGTTTTTGTATAGAACTGACTGTTAGTTATTTGGCGGTGCTCTTACCCTGTGAGGAAACGTCACGAAACACGACAGAATCCACTAACGAGAGTTTTATTAAGATAAGAGAGAGAGAGAGAGAGAGAGAGAGAGAGAGAGAGAGAGAGAGGTGTGCTCAGGCCTACGGAAGGACACGTGCATAAAGAAGGAATCCGGGAATATGGCGCCAGCTTATAAAGGCTGGGTTGAGCATGCGTATACAGGTTCATGTGGCTACTCCACACATGTGCGTAGATCACATGGTTGCGTAGTGTGCTTTACTCAACCATGCAAAGCCATAAGGTCCTGGTCACGTGAGATGTTTTGACCTGGAAATGGCTATTTTGACCTGGAACTGGCTATTTTGACCCAGAACTGGCTAGACGGAAGTGTCTAGGTCCGCAGGACATGCCCAACCATGGGGGCATGTTGTGAATCTATCACTGACTATGCCAGAAAGTTGTAAATATATTAGAGGTATTGACTCATTTAATCCTATAATAACTGGGAGACCATCATTTCCCTCATTTTACACAGGCAAAGCTTAGGTTCAGTTTTTAAGATCTCAAGGTTAAATAGCCCCTAAGTAGAAGAACTGAGATTCCAGTGCTGGACTTGGGCTTTGAGGTCTACTTCCCTAAATATCAAATTGTATCACCTCTGGTTTGTCCTCTGGCTCATATACAGAGCAAGTGTTATAAGGTCAGTCTTATGGACGTGCTAGTTTCTAACATGGGGAAATCTAATCTCTTAAAGTCTCAGTTCTCTTTAAAAACAAAATTAATGATGCTATTTCATTGGGATTATTATAGATAGTAAGTAACAACATGTATATGGAAATATAGTTTATATATTGAAAAATGCTCATAAAAATACTCATTCATTAGATACCCAGGTCAGTCCAATATCCCTGGTGAACACAGACACAATTATTCTCAATTAAATATTTTCAAAGAGACTTTAAGAACACCTTAAGAAGATCATACATCATGAACAAATTGGTTTTATTCCAGGGATGCTTGGATCAATAAACACATATTGGGCCAGTAAGAAGGCTCCTTGGGTATAAATGCTTGCCACACAAGATCCATGGGTATAAGTGCTTGCTACACAAGCCTGAAAACCTGACTTTAATTCTCAGAATCCACAAGGAGAGGAAATAATTGATTCTCAAAAGCTGTTATGGTCATCACAGACCCACTGTAGCATATGCCTGGCAACAGAAGACCAACAGCACAAACACACACACACACACACACACAGAGTAAATAAATAACTTTTTAATTTGCATGCACATTAGTTAATGTAATTCAACATACAATATTCATATAGAAAGGGATAGAAATCTCAGTAGATGTAGTAAGACATTTGGCAAAGATCAACATTCTTTTATCATAAAAGTCCTGAAGAATTAGAAATAAAAGGAACATATCGCAATGTAATAAAGACTAAATACAACAAAGCTATAGCCAACATTATACTAAACGAGAAAAAAAACAGAGCATTTTCTCCAAAATCTGGGAAAAGGCAGGGTACTCCCTCACTCTCCATTCTTATTCAACACAGCGGCTGAGTCTTAGCTAGAGTACAGAACAAAAGAAGGAACCGGGAAAGAAAGAAATCAACTAATCCTGAAGAGGACATGCTCCTACACCTAAAATACCCAAGGGCCTTCACTAGAAAACTTTTCATTTTGATAAATGCTTTCAGCAAAGTAACAGGATCTAAAAATATACAAAAATCAGTAGCTTTCCCACATTCCAACAATACATTTTCCTAGAAAGAAAAAAATAAATAAATCCCATTCATACCAGCTTCAAAAACTAAAGTAAAATTCCTAGGAATAAACCTAAAGAAGGAGATAAAAGACTTAACAAAAAAAAAAAACTAACAGAAGAAACTTAAGAAGACCGTAAAGAAGGAAATATCTCCCATGCTTGTGAACAGAAACAATGTCATGAAAATAGCTATGTTATCAAAAGCAATCTACAGACTCAATGCAATTTCCTTCAAAATCCTAATGAAGCTCCTTTGAAATCCTGAGGGGAAGAAAAAAAAGAACTCCTAAAATCCATAAGAAAACATAAAAGACCTTGAGTAGTCAAAACAGCCTGTAGCAGAAAAGGCAACTCTGGAAATTCAGCAATGCCTGACCACAGAGTCAGAGTAACAAAACCAGCATTGCTCCTGGCACGGGGACAGACGTGTGGACTGATGGAATGCAGAGGAGGGACTAGAAGCAAACCACACAGCCACACCACCCAGCTCCTGATAGACATGTTTAAAACACACTCTTGGGGGAGGGGAGAACAGCCTTTCCCAAAGGTGGTGCTGTAAAAACTAGATTTCAAAACACAACTAGACCCACATCTCAATTATCCTGCCCCAAAATGAATTCAAAGTGGATCAAAGACCTTATTATAAGACCTAAAAGGCAGACATTGCTAGAGGCAAATATTTGAGGATATAGGCATGGCGAGAGGACTCCAGTTCGCACAGGAAATAACCCTAGGAGTTGGTAACTTAACTACATAGAAGCGGAAGCTACACAGAAATGGAACAATTGCCATGGTAAAAAAGAGACAGTATACAGGATGAAAAAAGAAAAAGATCTTAGCAAGCCAAACGTCAGACAGGCAGACAGGGGTTAATGTCTAGACTGTACAAAGAATTGTACTAAACATCCAACACACAAACCTTTCTATCGATAGACAGAAAAATGAGTTAAACAGCCAGCTCCGAAAAAGAACCCAAGTGGCCAATAAAGCCTCGTAAATGTGATCAATGCCCTTATCTATCAGAAAAATGAAAATGAAAACTACATTCAGGAGTGGGGGAGGAAGGTGGCTCAATCAGTACAGTGTTTGCATTGCAAGCAGGAAGGACCTGAGTGGGATTATTTTAATCCCAAAGATTAAAATAAAAAAAAGTGGTAGCATGTACTCTTAGTTTCTCTGAGTCCAAGTGCCTGAACAAACACTTGCATTTGCACCTGTACACACACACACACACACTACACACTACACATATACAATATACATGCATGTATAGAGTGAGAATCTATTTCACCCCAATCAGAATGGTTGTCATCAAGAAAATAATAAATGGTGGTGAGGATACTTGGCAAAAGAAATCCTTATTGACTACTAGAGAGGCTATAAATTAGACAGGGACTGTGCAAGTCAGTGTAGAGATATCTCAAAAACTAAAAATAGAATTGTCTCACGATCCGGCTGTAGTGCTCCTGGGTATATGCACAAAGGGCTCTCACCTCACCTAAGGAGGTATTTGCCAGCTCATGCTTATTGCTACAGTGTTCTTTCCTGTGGGAGCTGAGGAAGCCTTGAGTGAATGCAGAAAAAGAACGGATAAAGTCCTTAGTATTGTTAACATGCATGGCCATGTACGTCAAGGACCCAATGCCTCAGGCCCATGGGAGAGTCAAAGTCTTCCCATGTGAGCCTTTCTTTATGAACCTGGACTCATGTGTGCAAAAACTAGCATTGTGTTCCCTCCTGTAATGAAATGTAACCTGAGACTGCTCCCCTGCAGAGACATTTTACTGAGACCATCTAACTCCTCCTCCATATGCTCTACTTAATAAACACACTGGGGTCTAGATGATCATGAAGTTTGTACTGCTCCAGTAGAGAGCAGAGCCCACCTGATGCCAGATTTTCTGTATGTGGGTCTGTGTGTCTGTCTTTATTTCATTCCCCCTCTGCCCCAGTCAGGTTTCCAGGACAGAGCTGGGCATGATGTGGCACATGCCAACAAAAATTAAACCATCTAAAATGACTATGCACAGGAAAGGAAATCATGAGCTGCATATACACAGTGGAGTGTTATTCAGCCAGTAAGAAAAGTTAAATCACGGTATTTGCAGCAAAATGGTTGGAAATGAAATGACTGTGTTAAACAAAGTAAGCTATGCTTAGAAAGACAAATAACCACATTTTTCTCTCATCTGATGAATCTCGATTTTCAGTGTGTGTGTGTGTGTGTGTGTGTGTGTGTGTGTGTGTGTGTGTTAACTAGATAAAGGATTATGAAGGGAAAAGAAGTGATGCTCCAGAAATGGAGGCGTGGAATGAATAAATAGAGTAATGGAACACTTGAGACGGGACTGTAGAAGAGTAGCTGTTGGGGGAACTGAACCAGCAGGGGGCAGACAGAATGATGAGAAAAGAAAGAGTGAATGAAAACAGTACTGTGGAAATACAATCATGCATCCCATCATTTTAAAAGGAAAAACCATGTCAAAGAAAACAAAACCTGCAAAGTGGAGCAAAGGCAGCCGAGCCCTGGGTTTGATTCCAGTATGAACAGTGGTGCGTTGAGATCCCGGGTGGGTCACCATGGACTTCAGTTTGGGCATGTATAAATGCAAGGATAATACAAACCAACTTCATGGATTCTGAAAATTAGCAAAAGCACATGAACAGATGGTCAAGGACGCCATAGACACTTAACCAACACCATTTTCTGTCTTCACCCCTGAGCTACACCCATGTTCTTTCACTGGGATACCCTCTACTTTGGTAGACAACCCTCGCCTTCCTATGGCTTGTTACAGACTGCTACCTTTTTCTCTTCTGTCGCTGCTCTGCTCTCTGTGATGGGAATGTCCTTGAGACTGAGGACTTATTTTCTTCACTGCTATTTTTTTCTTAATGTGTAAATGGTGTCTATAACATAGGAGGTGGGCAGTAAATACTAAATACTCATTATAATTATTCGTCGTATCACTGTTGTAGTTGAGGTCAGGAGTATTTCAGTGACTGAGACTAACTTACCACAGTGTGAGGCTAGCATTCACTGGGTGCTTTACGTTAGTCTCCTGACACTCTGGTGAGGGATTATCCAGGTTAGCTTAACTGTGATGAGAAGATTGACTCTGAAAATGAGCAGCAGAGCAGCACCATCCCACGGAAAGGGATCTGGGACTGCCCACAGAGGAGGAAGCTAGGTGGGCATGTACTGGTGCACACAGGCAGAAAAAGATACTCCTGCAGACCACACACAGGCCACACAGAGGCAGGCATTCAGGCCTACAGACAGTCAGATGCACAAAAGCATGCTGGGAAAGGCAGAGGCAAAGGATTACACCTCTTACCTCAAGATCCTGTTTATACAGAATCATACAAGAGTGGAGCTCTGCCAGAAAGAGCTGTATAAGAGATTACATCACTGTTTACTTTAGGATCTCAGACATCCTGAGGAAGCCATTTTCTGCAGACTTGTAGTTCCCATGTCCAGTGTCTGCCATGTTTTAGTTAACTCATACTGAATAGCCATATCAACACCATGTTTTATTTTGAATTATGCATACATGTGTGTAGGTATTGAAAGGACCAAGCAGACTCCATAACAGGTTACTCAGTCATCTCTCAGAGGTCAGGCCTCAATTTCAGTTTCCTGAGAACTGAGCAAGCAGTTTCTAGAAAGGCCATGAACAAAAGATAATCACTGATTCCCCTGCGAGCAAGGCCAGGGAGATAGGATGCACCAAGCCCAGGCCACGAAGTCAGCCCCCACAGTCAGTACGTGCTAGGCCAGCCAGCCTCCACAGCAGCTCAAGGACAAACTCTGGGACTTGTCCAGGCCTCCTCAAAAATGGATAATTGTAACCCCCAACTAACCCTTGCCAATTAAAAGTTCGTAACATGATTGCCACTCGCATAAACCAATCCTGAGTCTGTTCCTATGTAGTCTGAAGACCCCAAGACCCTTCCTTGCTTTGCCCCCTATAAAAACCCTGCCCCATTGCTACTCAGGGTCTCTCCTGCTCTGCTGCCATGTCAGACAGACTGAAAGGCCCGGGTTAACTTGCAACAGTAAAAAGATCCTGCTTTTGCTTTCGGATTTGGTCTCTTGGGGGACTCTGAGTACAACAGGTATTTGAATGTGTGTGGGAGCCCCCTGGGGCTGGAGTCATAGGTTGTTAAGATCCACCATATGAGCTAAGAATCAAAGCTAGGTCCTGTGCATGATCCGTAGATGCCCTTAACCATTGAGCCACCCCTCCAGCACGCCACCACTGCCCTTTAAAGTCATGTATTTTCCTGTCCTTGGTGGATTTTGAATATGTACAACCTTGGTCTAGGAAGATTTGGGGGTGTTCTTAAAGTGAATATGAAGGTCTGGATCTGTTGATTTTCTTGGCCTTGAAAACTTGTCTGAATCAAGAGAGTGGTGAACTGCTTTTACTAGATTGATTCTTCAGACTGCCTGTCGGAGAGGTACACCAGGCTTTTGTTCACATAAGAACTCCCAGGGAAGCAAGATTGTTACACTGAATAATATGAAAACTCTGGCTTAGCAAAATGGAAGCCGAGACCCAAGGACCAAGTGAGTAAACAGCAGAGCCAGAAAGCCCATGCTCATCTGACCCTGAAACCTGTTCTTGGTCATGGTAAAATAAGCCAAAGTCTGAAATTATTGGCTCTTAATCTTTAGTAGAGTAAAAAATTATAATCTCCCTGAAGATAAGCATTTTAAATTCTGAATTCCAGAATCCTCATGGACTTGTGATCTAACCACCCCTGAGTATTGTTAGCAACTGAGTGTGACAGAAATAACCTCATATGCCACTGAACTCTGGAACAGTGGACTGGCTTTGATGGAGGCTGCAGCCTTTGAACCATTACCAGATTTAACCTGGGATATGTCAGTGGTGCAGGAAATCACTGAAAGTGAGAATCAGGCTATCAATTGAATATGGGTGCTTTTAGTTTTCTAATTATGAAAGCTTATCTTTGGAACATATTGGTAGCTTCTGAAATTCTTTGGAATGATAGCTTGCTGGTGTTCAAAAAATTTAAACACCAATGAATTCATTTATTCAAAGACATATTCTCAACACTGATGTGAAGAAAATAATTTAGAAAAGTCATTTTATAGAAATTACAACAAATGATTTGATCCAGAGAAAATATTTAGACTTTTAGTATATGGTAACTGGAATATAAGTATTTTTTCCTGGCTTTAATCCATGAACACATAATTAAGAAAATACGTTTGAGGGCCAACTTTTGAATTTGAAATTAAGAATTTTTATCTTCTCTTAACATACATTATAATGAAGTTTTATACTGAGCAGTAGAATTTAAGGTGGCTGGTATCTGAACTATTTCTCTCATTGCTATGACAAAGTACCCTAAAAAAAGCAACTTAGAGGAGAAAGGGCTTTCAGCTCACAGTGTGAAGGGATGTAGTACACCACAGCAGGACATCCTGGTGGTGAGAACCTGAGGCGGCAGGGGTTCACACTGTGTCTGTAGGAGCCTGAGGTGGCTCTTCACACTGTGTCTGCGGGAGTCTGAGGCAGCAGGGGTTCACACTGTGTCTGCAGGAGCCTGAGGCAGCAGGGGTTCATTCACACTGTCTGCAGGAGGCTGAGGCAGCAAGGGTTCACACTGTGTCTGCAGTCAGGAAGCAGCACACACTGTGCTGCTGAGTAAGTGTGTCTCTCCTGCCTGTGACTCCTCACAGTCTCTTCAACCTCACAGCCTCCTGAGCCTGATGTCAGGGCTTGGACCTCAAACACATGCACTCTGTAGTAATCAAAATACTTTTTAAAATAACGTTGTTCAAGTTGGCTGAACATTTTTTGTTTCTTTCTTTTTTTTTTTTTTTCTGTTTTGGTTTTTGTGATGGGGTCTTTTTTTTCTCTGCTTTCCAACCACGGAAGGACTATGGAGGGCTGGTCTCATATTCCGCCTGCCATGCCTTCCGCACCGCACCGTGATGGCCTGTGACCCCTCTTGAGTGATAAGTCCAAATAACCTTTCTCTCTTAGGTGATTTATCACAGAAGCAGAATCAAAGCTGCTATCCTTGTTAAGTGGTAAGCTGAGAGCCAACCTTGTCCTTCACCATCATGGAGCCTATTATGATTCATCTTGGTTGTCAAGTTGATGGAACTGAGGAACCCCCTGGATTTAGAGAAGCTTTCATTTTAGGTGTGTCTGGGAGATTGTTTGCAGAGTGGGGAGTGTGGGTCAGGAAACTGAGTGGAAGAGATGCACTCTAAATGTGGGCACCATGAGCCTGAGGGACCAGGGTGGAATGAAAAGCGATGAAGGGGGAAGCTAGCTGTCACGTAGGAATAACTGTTTTAGAGCACGGATGTTTTTCTCCTTCTGTCATCTGTGGACAGCTTTGAAGTTCTTTGGATTTGAGATATGGACCTGCCCCAGACAGGTCCAGGAGGCTCTTGTGCTTACAAGGGAGCTGCGCCACTGGCTCCTCATTTGATGCTCAGCTTGTTAGAATCCGGAGTCGCCGATTTTCCCCATCCTCCAGTTGCACAACTCTACAGCCTCAGATTCTGTGAGCCGATCTAATAAGCCCTCTCTTATGATGATATATTTTCCATTGACTCCTTTCCTCCAGAGGACACTAATACTGTGCCCTTCTGCCTTTCGTAAACGGCTAGCAAAGAGGGGAGGTAGCCAGAGGCGAGTGATAAAGTAGATGCTTAGTCACACCTCTGGGACCCCTGGACGCAACATAAAGCAGACACTGGTAGATGGTAAACTTTTTATTAGGAGACATATATTAAAAGCCTCCAGAATGTCTTTAAGGAAATGGGATATAGAACAATCAATATTCCACTCAGCCAACTATAAGAAGAAAAAATATATTTCTATGAAAGAACCGTTAACTGTTACAGAACAACACTGATAAAGATAAAAAGTTTTACACCCACAATAATGCATGTGCTTTTATGGTGTTCCCTGCAGCCTAAATGGTCTCTGTTTTAGTTGCTCTGACTTAAATCAAGCTGTTGTGTCCTACCACCCTTTCTTAGAAGGCACTTAGAGGCCTGCCGCAGGAAGGTTTTAGCAGCTTGCCTCCCGACTCTCAGAGATAGCTGGTGGCTAAGCCAGAAGGGCTACTGCGAGCTTTAATCTCTCTAAGAGCAGCACTCAGACCATAATTGTCCTAGAAAATAATTCGTGTTTGAAGAGCAAAAGCAAAGGCCCCTTTGTTCTCTTCACTCCCAGCATTTTCCTCAAACTAAACTCAAAGAAAGATCATGGCAGTCATCCAGGCAGACTTGTCATGAAGCGGAACAATGTCTCTCTGGGAATGTCACAACTACAGAAAGGATACCTCGTCACAGAGTGGTTACCATGGTTGCAAGTCAATCAATTTAACAACACAAACCGCTAAACAACAGTCACCTGGCGGCTGCTGAGTACAACTGTTAGTACTAATCTCCTAAAGCTGCTACAGAGCTCCAGGTTCATAGGAGACACAACCAGAATAGAGACAGAAGAAAAACAGAAAGGCATTGATTGTGTTGCAGACAAAGGGGCTTGAGTCAACAAGAGAAAAGGGACAGGTGAAAGATTTTGTAGGAACGTGTTTCCTACCCTCATTTCAGAGATAAGTGAACTATGAGTAGATGACGTGTTCAAAATCATAGGTCCAAGACCCTAGGTGAATGTTCAAAGCCAGCTCTCGCCTGAGAGTGCAGATTCTCTACTATCCTGTCCTCTCTTTTTTGAAGAGATAGAACGTTGATCTGGTCTTTGAACAAGTGCAGGAAGTCCATAAAAGTTAAGAGTGTGAGCATTCCAGGAGGCTGGGGGAAGAAAATAAGCGAGAAACATACAGAGGCAGAACGAATGGATAAATAAGGAGAAATTCAACTTGGCTAAGAAGTACAGCAAGTGCCGGGCGGTGGTGGCACACGCCTTTAATTCCAGCACTCGGGAGGCAGAGGCAGGCGGAGCTCTGTGAGTTCGAGGCCAGCCTGGTCTACAGAGCGAGCTCCAGGGAAGGCTCAAAGCTACACAGAGAAACCCTGACTCGAAAAACAAAAAACAAAAAACAAAAAAAAAGGAGGACAGCAAGACACCAATGCTAAAATAGGACCGCAGGAGGGCTTGATGGGATTTGAGAATGAAATGGACCCACCAGCTCACAGGTTTGAACATGTTTCCCCTAGCTACTGGTGGTATTTTGGAAATTGTGGAACCTTTAGGTGAAGCCTCACTGATTGAAGTGGGTCACCTGGGACAGGCCTTGAGGCTCTACAGCCCACCCCAACTTCCTGTTCAGACTGTTTTCTGAAAGTGGATACCATGTGACCAGACAGCCTCCTGCCCTTGTGACCATTCCTTCCCTGCTTGGTTCTCAGTCTTCCCCAGCATGACAGATTGCATCCCTCTGGAACTGCAAGCCATGATAAAGTTCTTTCTTCCCGTAAGTTGCTTCTGTTAGTATTAAATCCCAGTAATGAGGAAGTAATTAAGACAGGACCTCAAGAAAGCACAGAAACAAAGTGCTCACGTAGGGAAACCAATCAGAGCTGTGCTTTTGAAAGCAATGCCATTGGTGGATGCCCCCTGCGGTTTCAGCAAGCTTCATTTTACGCAGCCTTCATATCTCCTTTGAAGATGTAAGCATTATTATTTTTATTATTTCTTCTTTTCTGACAGCAAAGATCCTCCTGGATATGAAAATCCCACAGTATTCCTCCAAATTTGGATAGAAAGCAATAATTTAAACCAGACTCCAGTAAAAGAAACCAATAGAAAGAACCTCTTTCGTGTATTGCTTTTATCTGGCAATCATTATAAAGAAATTCTGGACAAATAAAGTTATTGCATTTTTTAAGTCTACAGCTTCATATATCAAACTATGCACCACTTTGAAGAAATGTTATTTACAAATCTAGATATATTTAGCATGCAGTCACAAAACGGGTATGAACAAATTGATATTATAAATAGAAAATGATTAAATGGCATAATTAGTCTTAAATGGATAAGTACTTAATGAAGTATCTTTTCCTAAGCATACTCAGAGGAAAATATATTATTGGGGTAAAAATTGAGCCAAAACGTGTTCACATTAGAATTTTGAGGGGTTGTTTTTATACAAATGCCATATACATCCCATTTTTCTCATTGGTTTTCTACACATTCTTTTATTTTGGGCATTCGGTGATTTTTTAATAATATTTACTATGCATTTATAATTTTATACTTTTTAAGTGACACACAAGAACATAAAAGTTATACGTATTCATATGAATAGTGTACCATGTGATGTTTTCATGCAAATGCATTAAATGTATACATATTGTATAATGTTTAAATGAGATTAAGCATACTAGTTCCTCAAACATTTGTCATTTATGATGAAATGTTCACGTCCTTCCAGGCTTTGGGGATATACAATACAGAACGGTTGACAGTGATCACCCTGGGTGCAGCAGCACACCGGAGAGAACATCTGTCTCCTATTTCACCTTAGCAGAGCCGCCACTGACACACCTCTCTCCGCCTTTCCTCACCAGCAGCCTCGCTGGTCTGGGGTGACTACCTTGCTCCTCTTAAGGTTTTAAAGTCCACATGTTGGTGAGATCATGTGACATTTGTCTTTCTATGACTAGCCTGTTTCAACATAATAACCTCCTGACCAAAGCATACTCAGAGGAGACCTACTTACTATGTTAGGCGTCTTCCAAATGCCTGAAGGAACATCCCCTGCACAGCCCTGTGACACTGCTGGTGTGTGTCGTCCTGTAATGTATGCACTACCATTTTCCTGCTCTCGTTGCTCCTGAGACTGGGATCCAGACCTGGCACGGCTTAGATTCTTCTGTTTCGGTGAGGCTCCGTCTTGTCCTGCCATTATTAAACCCCCCAACAAAAGCATCGTAAGAGGGAGAGGGTCTATTCTGGTTGCAGTGTGCCCAGCAACCTGTGGCCAGTATGTTCTGACTCTGAAGTAAGTACTGCCATCATTCCCTCTAGGAAGTCTGTGGTAAGAGATGATGTCACAGTTGCTAGATGGTGGTGACAGCTGAAAAGAACGTGAGACAAAAAAATGGATAAGCCATGCATTTCCTGAGGGGGTGAGGGAGATCCAACCAAAATGCTTTGTGTCCAATGTCTTCCAGTTCTGATGCCGAAGAATCTTGAGCACACAGCAGGACCTGTAGATCCCCTTAGGATTTAACTGGCTGTCTCAACACTAGCTTTTGTGCTGAGTACTTTCCAGGGATCCTCTAGTTTTTATGAAGTACTTTCTGTGGGCCACACTCTGAACTATCATTCCAGGGACCCAAAGACTTCATAGGGAGAGTCCTCGCTCTTAAAAGACAGCTGGAAAGCAAATACAGGCATACTTCAAAGAAAATACAATACAGACCGTTTCCATGACAGCCAGGGGCAATGAAAGGACAATGGAAGCTGGTGGCGCACGCCTTTAATCCCAGCACTCGGGAGGCAGAGCCAGGTGGAACTCTGTGAGTTCGAGGCCAGCCTGGTCTACAGAGCAAGATCCAGGACAGGCACCAAAACTACACAGAGAAACCCTGTGTAGCTAGAGTTTTCCCGCCGGGCCCACAGTCAGGACAAATCTCTCTCACCCGCCAGTCCCACAGCCACTCAGACCCAACCAAGTAAACACAGAGACTTATATTGTTTACAAACTGTATGGCCGTGGCAGGCTTCTTGCTAACTGTTCTTATATCTTAAATTAATCCATTTCTATAAATCTATACCTTGCCACATGGCTTGTGGCTTACCGGCATCTTCACATGCTGTTTGTCATGGTGGCGGCTGGCAGTGTCTCCTCAGCCTTCCACTTCCCAGAATTCTCTCCTCCTTGTCCTGCCTATACTTCTTCCTGCCTGACCACTGGCCAATCAGTGTTTTATTTATTGACCAATAAGCAACATGTTTGACATACAGACCATCCCACAGCACTTCCCCTTTTCTTTTTTTTCAAAAAGGAAGATTTTAACATTAACATAGTAAAATTACATATAATTTGGGAATTTGGGCGTAGCTTCTCTTACTACTTCCTGCTGGAGGGGGGCGCTGTATCTCACCTGTCTCAAAAAAAAAAAAAAACCAAACAACCAAAAAACAAACAAACAAAAAACAACATTAAAAACAAAATAAAAAAATGAACAGTGGAAAAGCCGGTTGGGATTATATGTGAACAGGATGCTTCTTCTTCTTTTTGGTTTTTTGAAAATAGGGATTTTTCAGTACAATATATTCTCATTACAGTTTCCCTCTCCTAACTCCTCCCACATCCATTCCGATTCAAATCCATACCCTTTCTTTCTAACTCTCATTAGAAAACAAACAGGCATCTAAAAACTAATAATGAGTTAAAGATAAAACAAAAACAAACAAACTGAAACTGGACAGAACAGAGAAAGGAAAAACAAAAACAAAGAAAAGGCACAAGAAACAGATATAGACACAGCAACACACGTTGGGCAAACACAGAGATCCCATAAAAACACAAAATCAGAAACCACATATAAGCAAAGTCCTGTAAGGTGTGGGAGGTGGGGGTGCCCAGACAAAGCAGTTTGAGACAAACATTCCTCCAAAACTACTATTGAGTTCATTTTGTCTCAGAGCAGTAGACGGCTCTTACACTCTTTCTGCCTTCTCTTCCACAGGAGTCCCTGGAGCTCTGAGGTGAGGGTTTTGATGGAGGAATCCCTTTCAGAGCTCAGTGTTCCAAGGTCTCCCACTCTGCACATTGCCCAGCAATTGATGAACGGGCTCCTTCAAGAATGTGAAATTTACACTGGAGCTTCAGAGGTGGAAGGATTTAAAAGGTAAAGAAAAGCAAAGGAGTACATTCCAATAAAATAAAGTGGTTTTAGTTAACCATGACGGCAGAAAAAGGCAGCTTTTTAAAGAGAATCCGTGGTGCTGAAATAGTTTTCCTAGGCAGTGGGCACAGAATGGAAGCACATAAGAGAAAATAAAGTAATTCCATCGTACAGTATGGAATTTATAAATTTCTCTGTGCTCCATGGAGACTGATAATTGGAGGAAATATTTGATTGATGTAAAGCTTTGAAAGATTAAACTCAATATTTAGTGTGCATTACCAGGAGATGATGTCAAGATACCAGTTATTCGGCTCATTATTGAAGGCTGGTCCTGGAATTAAAAGCAGGAACAAAGTTCAAGGAACTTGTTTACTAAGAAACAAAGTTGCACATGTCACAGTTGGAAGAGGATGAACCAGGGATTGAGGAAGCATTGCTTCATAAAATGGAAACTTGGTGAGTGCCCGCCAAGGAAGGCAGGGTTGAGTAGTGCAGTGAAATCCATTGTCCTTGAGGCTCCAAAGGAACTAAGTTATACACCAGGGATAAATAAACTATTTTTGAAACCATAAAAGTAACCGGTATATCAGGTGACTTCATAAGTTAGAGAATAATCGGATCCACAAAGCCAAAAAACAGTAGTCAATTCTTAGAACTCACCGTAGTTTTATAGCCATATGCTTTGACAATTCTTTTATAATTGAACTTCTGTGAAGGACCTTGAAACCCAAAGAAAATAAATATCAGACATTTATATGTCTGAAAAGGCAGGAATGTATTTAAATTGAAAGGTGTTATTCTTTTCCTCCCAATAGACCATGATAAGTTTTATAAATGAATTTCAAGCATTCCATGAGTCCAAAATTTAAAATACCAATCTCTATGCCAGGTAATTTATGAAGCAATTTCTGAAAACCACTTGACCCCTCAACGCCTTTTCCAAGAGGCTTAAGCAGTTACTTGGTTCCTAGTAGCTATCACCTCAATCAGAAGTGACTCAACAAAATATATATCAAGGCTCTTGGGGAGTAACATGTAAATGTGAGAGAGCTGTTAAAAGATACATGATTTATTTCCTTATAATTTCTTGTTTTCTTCTCACTACATAAAATAGCGGACATTGCTTACAAAGTAACCCTGCATATGAGCTGAACTGTTGTGTTCCTTCTGGAGAGGAAAACAAAGACTAACAGTATATTACTCTTGATTATTTAGAATGCTATATTCAATAGCTGAGAAAAAGGTAAACCTTTTAATGAAATTATTAAGAACCTCGTGAAGCAGGAAATTTATAAGCACATTAATAGTCTCAGTGTTTAAAATGAAAATAGAGATACTTTATCCATAATAAAACTGAGAAGTGGTTAAAAAAAAACATTCATATCTTAGACCATGAAAAATACCTATTGACCAAATGAAAACTGTGTCTGCACACAGATTCTGAGAAGTCACTTCTAAGAAAGGAATAAGGACTACTCAATAGTCTGTCATTTAGAAAACAGAAAGAAAGGAGAGGTATTGTGAGTATGGGTCACAGGGAAGAAAGTATTTTTGTTTTGTTTTGTTTTGTTCTGGGTGACCAACCTCCAGCAGCACAGGGAAAGGAAAGCATACTAGTCTTTTTTATCTGAGGGGGTTATGGAAAAAGACACACACTATCTTGATGGTTTCCTTCAGACCTTTTCTTTATTCTTCTTTTGCATTCTCCATTCTTCATTTTCCTGGTGATTTCCTTCTCTCATTCTTTATATTTTCCTTCTAACCCATTTTAACTCTCTTTAACTTTATCTCTATTATTTCCCTTACAGCTTATATATCCCAGCAAACTCTTTCAGGCAAAATGAAAATTAAAATGTGGTTACATTCTATTTTTCAACTGAATGATTACAATAAATACAAAACAAACAGTAAAAAAAACAGCATGTTTTCCATATCCCTTACATGATTAAACATTATACATATTATAGGTGAAAAACAAATTATCCCAAGAAACCACATATATTCATACCCAAGCAATTTGTTATAGATTAACCATGTAGGCGAGCAAAATATTCTTCTCAGCCAGATCTTTTACTGGCAGGCTGCAGTTTTGCAGTTTCAAAACTAGGGTCACTTACCTTATTACTTATTTTGAAAGATAATCTTATAAGGAATCTTAAAGTAATCACAAATCTAAACTTTTGTATATGAAAAAGAATCAGTCAGCTCTACTTTAAATCTTAGAGTGCATACCCGCTCATCAATAGTTTTTTATATCGGGAGATTGAGAGTAGAAATGGGTATAAGGAATTAATTATCACCTTTGATCATCAATCAACTCTAGCAAAGAAAGTACATTAACTAGTAACAATTGTGCTGCTTTGTATTTTTTTTACCTCAGCTATGTGTCCTTGTGAACTTCAGATTGTTTTCTGGAGTTTTTCATCTCAAAGCTATTATCAAAACATCTTATCTAACCTAAAGTTATTTTAAAGCTTTGTTTCAGCTAATGATGCACACTGAAACCTGTGACTGCATCATTCAGCATTAAGAGAATTAGAGCCAGGCTGGCTCCTGGGGACTCAATTGATTTCCTTAATCATTAGCCTGAACTACGCTCTGTGTAGCTCCTTAGGTGAAACTCATAGGCCCTAGCTGTGAGACATTTCCTTGTATTTATTTTTATTCATCAAAACTCTGTATAAATTAACATTATTATTATCAATTAGACAGCACAGCTTAGGAAGAAATCATCTTCCTAATAATCCACAGGTTAAAAAATGCCCAGTAGAACAGGATATCTCTATGAGATAAACACACTATATTTACAGGCAGTGGCAATCTCCCCAGACTCATTCAGATCATGCCAGATACCGGAGGAAAATGGCAGGGGCAAACATACAAAAGCACATCAGAAGCAAAAGACACTCTGGGGTCTGGGGTCTCAGGCCCTTGCCTATCTGAGATTCACCCATCAGAGATTTTCCTCCTGGTGGGCTGATACCCTGAAGTCAATCACCACCTGGTGCTCCTCTGACACGGCCACCAGCAAAGTATCAACAGTCATGTCTTGGCAGAGTTTCTAAGATGCACTTTTGGTCAGAGCTAAAGTTGAACTCCCCTTTCTCAGTAGCTATATACAGATCAGAAAATCCCCAGTACCTTAACTCTCCATCTTAACTCTTGTAAAGCAAGAAGTAGAAATGTTAACACCCTCTCATGGAGTCTCTATGAAGAGTGAATAAAATGGAGTAATGGTGGATGTTCCTGGAACAGAGTGAGTGTCAATTGTATTGTTTTCTAACTTCTTTCATCTAGTGAATTTTACTTGGCCTTCAGGAATCAGAACTACACAGCCAGGCTATAGAAGTAGGTCACCAAAGTCACGGGATATGGAATTAGGAATTACATATATTCTACAAGCCCTTCCTCAAATATGTGCTATATAGAATGTACCTTTAGTTGAAACATAAACCACAATGTGAAGATGCTTCAGACCTATGTTCAGCAATCAGTAACGAGTGAACACCTTCAGAGATTCAGAAGCAAGACCACAATAAAGAATTGTTTTCTGGTGTTTCCTAGTAGAAACATGTGTCTTAGTTACTTTTCTACGTCTGTGAAGAGCCATCATGACCAAGTCAACTTATAAGAGAAAGCCATCAACTGGGGACTTACAGTTCAGAGAGTGAGTCCATGACCATCATGGTGGGGAGCATAGCAGCAGGCAGGCAGGTGTGACACTGGAGCGTGAGAGCTCACATCTGATCCATGGGCACAAGGCAGAGGGACAAAAGAGAGACTGGGCTTGGCATGAGCATTTAAAGCCTCAAAGCCAACCCCCAGTGGCACACCACTTCCAACAAGACCTCACCTCCTAATCCTTCCAGAAACAGTTCCACCAACTAGAGGCTAAGTATTCAAATACATGAGCCTATGGGGGCCATTCTCATTCAAACCACCACACAGTTGTAACTTAGAAATCACTAAAACTGATTTTTTTTTCTTTGCACTATAGAAGGTTAAAAAAAAAGTATGAAATATACTCCAGCTGCTTTGAGAAATCTCATTAATGTTTCTTCAATTGCAGGGCAATGTTCAGAAAGTTATGGGTATGCTTTTCATACATTACAATGGAAGGTTGGTCAAGACAAGCATCTAGCTAAGACTCTTCCAGGTCACCTTTGTTATTTGTCCTCAGTGTCATTAAGTTTAAAATATACCTGTGACTTTAAACCACAGTCTTACAAAGACAGAAATGAAAGTCTGCTTTGACCCATTAAATACCCTGTAGACACCAAGCAATAATATATTCACTCATTATGTTTTTTTTTAATTCTCATAACATCCTTAGATGCAACTAAATGAAGTGTTTGTAAAGCAGATAAACAAGAGTCAGAATCAGAAACAAAATGGTCTTGTCCCAAATCTTTTTCATTTGAGACAGAGTCTCACTGTGTGGGTCAGGCTGACCTCAAACTCAGATCCAGCTGCCTCTACCTCCCAAGTGGTGAGCTTAAAGGTGTATATCATTGCACATGACTAAATTCTCTTAATAACCTACCATAAGGTTTTATTCCTTCAAAGAGTCACAATATATGTCAGTCAAACTGAATGTGTATTTTCAATAAGTTGAGATCTTTCCCCTTCCAACAGTGTAGAACTTGTGTCTTAAATTTCAGGGATTTGCTTTAAAATGTTAAGAGTATTAAAAGTATGACTGCCCCTTCTTCTGTGAGTCTGATGGTTGGGGGAGTTTTTATTCATATTTTTGCAAGTTCTTAAAACTCTATAATTATAATTATAAAGCTGTGGTTGTGGAATGATCAACTCAAAAATGGCCTCTATAACTCCCTTGTTTTCAATTAGGTTCCCAATCATCACCACCCATAATGAATTGTATAAATGAAACATTATTTTACTTGTAAAAAACATTTTGAGATGAGAACAGTTGAAGTCACTCCCAGAATAAGCTTTCTCAAATGTGCACTGTTTAATGCGCAATGATTTGACTGAAATTGTAAAGAAGATAATTGTAGAGTTGATATTATGGATTCTTAGTGCCCAGATGCTTATTTGTTTTCACAATCCTGGCCCTGTTGTAAAATATTATTTTAAGATGTATTACATTTGTTTATACTGAGCAACATTCATTTAATTATGCAAAGATGTTTGCATTCTTTTATGCTGCATTTGTTTAATTCTGTGAAGCCGTGTTACTTTGCCTGTCTAAAATACCTGATTGGTATAATAAAAAGCTGAACAGCCAGTAGCAAGGCAGGAGAAAGGATAGGCAGGGCTGGCAGGCAGAGAAAATAAATAGAAGGAGAAAAAGAGAAATAAAAGATGAAAGGCAAAAAAAAGAAGGGTCCAGACATACAGCCATGGAGTAAAAAGGAAAGAAATGATATTCATAGAGAAAGGTAAAAGCCCAGAGGTAGACAAGATAATTGTTAAGAAAAGCTGACAAGAAACAAGCCAAGCTAAGGCTGGGCATTTATAAGAAAGAATAAGACTCAGTGTGATTTATTTTGGAGCTGAGTGGTGGGCCCCCAAAGAGCCAAAGAGCAAAGAATAAAAACAGCCAACAACATAGCTCATTGATTTCTGGGTACAGAACTTCTTAGCAGTCATGAAATCAAGAGTACTGAAGACTCTGGAAGCAGAAAAATGTTATAAACCCAGAAAGGCAAAAATAAATTAAAAGTGCTACTGCTTTCCACACACAGAGCAGACCCCAACTTCTCACTCTTATTTGTTAAACTGAAGTGTTTCTTTTCAAAGATGGCTTCCATCAGAATTGGTTCAGCACGATAACGGAGCAGAGTGTCCACAGTACATGAACACTGCTAAGATTCTTATGATGCTATCTGCACTAATGTTAGCCTTTCTTCCTGTAAATGAGAGATGGAGAAGTAGAAATACTGGAGCCAATGAGCCAGCTACACATGGACTACTGTGCTTGTAGCCACAACAACTGTAGAGTGATATTATTCATTTCTGGGTAATCGGGGTTTGCTGGGACAGATTCACATTATTAATAGTGCAGATCAGAGTTTCCTAGATCACTGGTAATGCCTCTGAAGACACTTTGGCCATTTATGCCATCAGGCCATCTCACAAAGCAGCATGATGCTGAAACTGTGTGCTGATCACCAACTGAACTGGAAAAAAAAAGAGGCATCAAAGTGACAAAATATCAAAATTTGCATTTTCTGACTTCTATTTTTCTTTAGAAATAAATAATTTTTAAAAAATATGCCACAACGAGTGATAAAAAGTTTTGCTGTTTGTGGAGAAATATATAGCCATAGGCCAGCATTTATGTATTTTAGTCCATTTACCCAAAGAATGCATATTTAAATATCAGAGAAGGTATAAACTGAAAAGATGGTTCAGTCAGTAAGATGCTTACTAAAATGCTTGTTCTGAAAGCATGAGGGTCTGAATTTGAGCCCCAGAATCCAGATTTTAAAAGCTTTGTGTGGTACAATGTGTACTTGTAATTCCAGTACAAATGCAGTAGA
>CABHPH010136367.1:33688-59831 GCA_902168325.1 Peromyscus nudipes | reverse complement strand
TGTGTGTGTGTGTGTGTGTATAAAATATATACCTGTATGTGCATGCCACGGTATGCATGTGGAGGTCAGAGGACTAGTAGTCTCCCTGCCCAGATGACTTGCATTTGTGGCGAGTTGACAGTAAACCAACCATCACAAGTCGGTTCTCTCCCTCCACTCTCACGCACATGGGTTCTGGGAATCAAAACGAGGTCGACAGGCTGTGTGACAAGCACCTTCACTCTTTGAGCCATCTCAATGGTTCTTCCTTTTTTTTTTTTAATTTTGAACATGTAGTAATGAGAATAAACTTTAAAATATAAAATTTAAATTATATCCATAGTCCCATCAAAAAAATTTGATAGCTAATATTGGAGTAACTTTTCTTATTTCTTACTATAAATTAATTTTCTTCTCCAGCTATCTTTACTAACACCATAGACAATTTCATAAACATTTGCATGCTATTAAATTCCAATATTTTATATTTATTAAGAAAACCCTCCCAGGGTGCCAGACCTCTTTCCATCTCATACCCTGACCCAGCAGAGAATGTCTGTATGATGCTAAACGAAGAGGCTAAGGTTCAAAGAGGCTAATTAAGTAACTTCCCAGGTCACGAAGACGTGGTATTTAGGGATTTGAAAGCAGGACAAACACACAGGGTGCGCTCTGAGCCACAGCATAATGCAATATTCAACAGTTGTATAAGAAATTCTGCTCCTGAGTTTAGTGTTCTAGAAAGCCCAGCTCCCGTGCCGTCCATCAGGACTCCCAAACCCCCCACTCCACTCTTAGCTCCCTTACAGCCTGTCCACTCCTTCTTCACCTTCCCCGCTCTGAGTACAGTGGGAGGTGTGGACTTGGTCTGTTTGCCCCTTCTCTCCTACCCAGAACCCTGCAAGCGTTTCAGTGATACCGTGGAGCAGCCGAGTGTAAACTCTGGATGTCTTACTCCAGTGCATTAGTAGAGCAGATACCTGCATGCCCTGTGGTCCCTGCTGTGGATCCCAGCCACCCTCTGAGTTGGTGGCAACTCTAGGACACCCTCTCCTCTGCTCCCAGTGATGATGTCTTGGGACCACCAAAAGCCAAATTCTTGTTTCCAGCCAGTTTATGCCAGTTGTACTTGTTAGCTGTAATTGCAGACTTATAGTAAATGTTGTGTTCCTGATTGCATATGAATTTGAAAACATGTATTTGTTTCAACAAGTCATGTGGACAAAATTTCCTGCTAAATGGGAACATGTAAGACATCTCTAATAGAATGGGAAAGTGATTTTTTTTTTTTAAGCAAAGAGCTAAGAAGCACTTTTAAGGGTTGAGCTGGGTGGGTGTAAAGATACATTCCTGGATTCAGTGCTATGGAGCCTGAAGCAGAGGGAACTGAGTTGAAGGCTAGGTCTCTCACACCTTTAATACCAGTACTCAGGAGGCAGAGGCAGACAGATCTAATGATCTCAAGGCCAGGGCTACATAGTAAGCCCTGTGGGGGGGGGCTCTTAAGTCTTTGTAAGTGAACAATAATTGGAAGTCATAGCCTCTTCACTATAGGTTTGATTTCTGCAGGGAAGCGCTGATACAGCAGTAGAGACTGATATTCAAGCTTGTATATTTAGAGTGTAATGGTTAAAGTGGCATGTATCATTCTCTGTAATTATCCTTGATAACTGGCTTCTTCATCAGCCTGTTACTATTGCTGATTATACCATGAAGGCGCTTTCTGTTTGGAATGAACCTGAGCTGTCTTGGTGTGCTGGGGAGAATGCCTAGTGACTTCCTTACGTTGGTGACTTCATACTGAACGCAGTAAGAACAGCAGTGCTCGCCTTCTCTTCTGCTCAACCGCGAAGACTGGTCTCGAGGACGGACTGTAGTCTTCCATTTGCTGCCTCTAGCTCCCCTGTCTGTCTTCAGCAGTGGTGGAGTTTGGTGTGTTTACTGACTGGGTAGGTCTAAAGTATGTGTGGTTTTGACACAATGAAAAAAGAAAGGTTCTATCAAATTATGAAGTCACTCTTTACTAAGTTTGATTAAAACACAATAATATCTGTAACATATTCAAGTTTATAAATTTCTCTTTTCAATGAAATCATTATGTCCTGAAATCATTATGTCCTGAAATCATTATGCTCACAATACAATGATGGGAATTGAGGAACTATGGGATTTTCTCTCCCTATCCCTCTCCCTCCCTCTCCCTCCCTCTCTCCCTCCCCCTCTTTAAGACAGGATCTCAATGTGTAGCCCTGGTTGGCATGGTAACCCACAGAGTTCTCCTACCTCTCTATCCTGAGTGCTGGGTTTAAAAGTTAGTACCACCACTCCTGACTGGATTCACTGTTGAACTCTAAAACTTGTGTGCCTTGCTCAGGCTGCATGAGCTCTCCTGTGCCTCAGTTTCTTCATCTGTGAAATGGTGATAAGCATCTGTTCTCATAGGAGCTTACATAGGAGAAGAACGTAAAGAAGCTCAAACAAATGCCAGTCACTGGAATCACACCCGAGTTTGAATCCAGCCTGTCATTGGGCCACTTCATGCGTAACCCCTTTTGGAAGTAAATCAGAAAAGTTAGATGACCTACAAGGTGTATATACATCCATCTCAAGAATGCATTAGTAGTCAAAGTGAGGTTGTGATGGTTTGAAAGAAAAGGGCCACCAAAGGGACAGTCATTTCTTGGAGGAAGTGTGTTACTGTGGGGACAGACTTTGAGGTCTCTTTTGCCAAGCTTCACTCAATGTGACTGTTAGTTGTCTTTCTGTTGCCTGCAAGATGTAGCACTCTCAGCTCCAGACCATGTCTGCCTGCACACAGCCATGCTTCATGCCATGATCATAAATGGACGGAACCTCTGAAACTGTAAATGAGCCACCCTAATTAAACGTTTCCCTTATAAGAGTTGCCATGGTCATGGTGTCTCTTCACAGCAATAGAAACCCTAACTAAGACAGAGGTGTGTGTACAAAGTATCTCTGTGCAACCTGCACACTCCTAAATGAGTGTCAACCAAAAAGATAGAAGGAGAGAACATGTAGGAGGAGAGAGGAACTTATCCAGCTCAGTAACAGTGCTCTTAGTATTGCTTCAGACTGCCTTCCCTTGTCATTTTAGCCAGTTTCTCACAGAACTTAGGAAGGCTTGTAAGTCTCCTAAAGAAATTGTAAATGATGTGAAGAGTAAAGAAAGATAATTGAATTTACCTTGGACAAGTTATGAAAGTCCAACAAATCCTCCACTTCAGGTCTTGGTTTGCTGATGTCTTTCCAGAGTGCATACTTAAGCTTTCTGAGCAAGTTTGATTCTAAAATGTTAACTGGAGACAGGTAACCCACTTGAAGTCGGGGAGACAGGGCTTATGGGATACAGGGAATGATGCTCTTCCCTGTTTTCTCACCTGAGGCCTTATTAAAACCTCATCTTGCTATTTTGGCCGGATTAGCTCTTCTGACCTGCTGGATTCAAGGAGCCCAGTGACTGCCTGCAACTGAGGAACATAAACTGAGGACTCAGAAAGCAGAAACTGACACTGATGTCACACTGGATACCCCCCACTTCCACCCCATCCCACCCCCCCCACCCCACTTACATATTCTGCAATCAATTTTGTCAGTGAAATTTGTCAGGGGAAGATTTCTTTCCCCCTCCCCTTTATGAAAGATGTAGACAATGGAAGTGTCACACCAAAATATTTGTGTCGCCAGTGAATATGAGTCAAGCCATTCATTTGTTTATCATGGTGTATGTTAAAGAGCCACGTTCCGTTTGCAGCCTAATGTGTTTATTACTGTCTTCCCAATGGCATCTTGAAGTGTCTTTCACTAAAAAATTCATGAGTATTATTGGCTTTCAGTCAGAAAGTACAATATGTCTTCTAGTTACTGTCTAATAGACCACTTTAAGGCCATTATACAAAAGTAAATCTAAGAGCAAAGCATATTGAGGAGGAATTTTTAGCTTAAACATTTGTTTACACAGTATTCTTCTTGTTGCATGGAAGAGGACCTAGCCTGCAGAAGGTGGTTGCTGAAGCCATCTCCTTGGAGCGTACTTGTAGGATGTGGTGTTTTCTTTGGTCCTGGAAAATGCCGGTGGTGTAGTTTGGAAGTCATTTTCTAACGAGGCTGGTGCGTGCCTGACTTGCCATGTCACTTATAAAGGCAAATGTACCATGTGTTACTGTGAACCAGTCAAGTTACACTGAGACTTTGTTCCTAAAGAAGATGTCTTTCATCCTGCATTCATTCGAAGTGACTCCTCAACCTTTGCAAGTTATCACTGCGTGCATTGGTGTGGAGTTTTGTGAGTCTGAACATGTAGGTAAACTGTGACATCCTAGGTAAATTAAAATTTTATATGAAATCTGAGAAGTACCATATGTTGTATGGCATGAGGTTAAAAGTATTCCTATGCTCCAATAAAGAGTAATACCCCTTTGCAGGAAAACAATACAGCATTTTACTAGCTAAAATAGTTTGAAATATTATATGGTATTCTCTCTCCCTCTGTGCCAAGTGGAAGAAAAAGTGTGGTTTTTCTGTGCTCTTTCACCCCACATCAAGCACATGTCCAGTTCTGCTTCAGTTTGATTTGCGTATATCATGCTGCATGATTTGTATGAATCAAAATATTTTTGCATAATCTGCATATTTACTATATTGAGTTAATGTTTATTTAACTGTTGGCAAAAGTTGGTGTCTTACCAGAAGGGTTTTGCTTGGGATAATTTGACCAGTGAACACTACATTGGAAGCAGGTATTTCCAAAATGTTTGTCCTTTCTCTCCTCTGCCTTTCCTAGTATCCACAGCCAAAAAGGATGTTTTGTTCTTTCTAGTATTAGATACTGTGTTTCCTTAGATGTCTCAGAGAAGGCCCAAGGATTCTGAGTTTGTCTAATATGGAGATCCTCCTCCCTAGAACCTAGTAGATAGAACCCAAGGGAGGAACTGTTGGGAATTGAGAGTCAGCTGTTTTCACGATTTGATAAACTAGGGAAGCACAGTGAGTTTCTACACAATGGGATCTCTAAAGAGTAGGGATGGAGACCTGCTCGTTTACACGTGCTCATGTAGTGCTTGAACATTTCTTTAGTCTTCAGAAACTCTGTTCCCAGCTCTCAGGAGACAGCAGGAGGGCAACCCTATCTCAGAAAACCCAGGGCTGGTAGAGTTCTTGCCTACCACTCACAAGGCCCTGGATTTGGTCCCAACATTAAAATTTGTGCAGAATACAACTACTATTACACAACAGTTTCATTGATCTTTTTAAGTGAGACCAGAAAGATTGGAAAGACCTTTTGGTGGAAAGACCTTTCCGGTGTGGTGGCACATGCCTTTGATCCCGGCACTCCAGAGGCAGAGGTGAGCAGATCTCTATGAGTTCAAAGCCTGCCTTGTCTACATAGTGAGTTGCAGAACAGTGAGGGTTACACAGAGAAACCTGTCTGGAAAAACAAACAAAACAGATTGGAAAGACCTTGTAGGCCAAGGAAGCCTTCCTGGCCTGGTGTGAGCCGGCCCTCCTCTTACAGTCAATGATAAAAGGAGTTGCTTTGCCTCTCTGTGTGTATCATCTCTGCCCCAGGAAAAATTCCTTGTGAATTCCATCTCAAAGTCAGGGACTTAATAGGGGCCCAACTCTAAAACTATTTCTTTTTAGAGCTAAGAAGAGTCCTGGTGCTTGATCATGTTATTCTGTGTGGATTTAAGCAAGGATATTATCCTTACTTATCCTTTAACTGAATTTGTTCAGCATATAATAAATCTGACAGTTTTACAGGCCTTGTTTGGAAGATGGCCTGGGCTGATAAGAGATAAAGTGCACATTATCGCTTGCATGTATGCTGGATGATTAACTAGCTCTAACGCTCTGAGGCTGTTTTGCAAGCAACAGCTTTGCTGCCTTCTTAGTTCGATGGATGAGTTCCATGAAAAAAAGAGTGCATTCTCTAATTGAATTGAGATTTGACATTTTATATTGCTTTTTGTCATTTGCTGAGAACTTGACTGTGGACATTGTTCATCCCTCCCAGAATATTGCTACTTTAAAAAAAAAAAAATGAAGCTTGGTGAATCTTGTGGCTCTTTCTTCTTCTATCAAGTACATTCAAGCTGATATCAAGAGATGGGAGGAAGGGCCTTCTGCAAGAGTGAAAGCGCTGCTATTGTGTGGCTATTGATAACAAGAATGGACAAATAGCAACTTCTCCAGGCTTGTCCTTCATAGCGGCTATCATCTGGTAGAAACCAGTTTGCTCTGGCTCACGGTAATTAGCCTCTGCTACCTTGAGTTTGACTTGTGTCTGTGATTTACATTGAACAGTCTCAGAGTGACATACTCCAGAGCTTTAATTTCATGGGAATGTTGAGAACATGTAGAAATGTGCAGGATGTTTGCTTACCCACTTGTAGAATGTGCCTTGAGAATTTTCCACCTCCTGCTTCTATATTGCAAATTAATTTTTGCCTTTGATCTACAAAAATGTATTAAAACTCGTCTATGTAGTTTATTTTGCTTTAGGTATTCTTCTGTAAGTCTGAAGTCAGCGATTTTATCTATGTCATCTGCTTGTGGCATTTCTGCCCTGCCCAGTACCTTGAGTGCTGAGAAAAACAGTGAACTCACCTGGCCCTGCCACATTCTACAGGTGCAATGTTGGCACTCGGGCCAAAGAAACCTCATATGGGGCATGGAAAATGACAGAATCCCCTGGTTGAGAGACCCACAGAGCTGTTCTAGACCCTCACTATTGAAGCTTGCTCATTTGTCTAACCCACTAAAGAGCAGATCACAAACCTATGTGCTCCAGGATAGCAGCCATGCCTGTCACCCTCCTCCTTGCCCTCCTCCCTTCCTGCTCCAGCCTGAAACTACCCACTCTCCCTCCTTGGGGTAGGGGTCCTTAGCCCTGCCTTCTTTTTATTTACCCTCAGTGATTGGCAGTGATTTGGGTGGACCACTGTGGCTCGTCCCTCTCGATGGAGCATGGTCAGGTACCCTTCCTTGACTTGCCTCCTTCACCCTCTGTGATATGAGGGCTGGTGGATTTGTGTACTTGAGAGATGTAACCTAGGAAAGTTACCTGAAAAAAAATGATGTATGAGCCAGACTCAAAAATAAGGAAACCATTGTGTTCAAAAAGTAGAAACTTTTATATGTTGAGGAAATAGATTTAAGGAACCATCATCTAATAAAAAGGAAAACTTGGCATGTAAATAAGTTCAGGAGGAAACAATGTTCTAATGGTTCAAATAGAGTGTTTTTAAATTAATCTGGAGAAGGTACAAGTAAGATATTGAAGTATGCTCCATGGGTTTTACTGTTCCTGGGCCAGAATACACACACTCTTGGTCTGCTCATCCCCCTAAGACCTCTTGTGGAAATATGTGAGTGTTGGCTCCTCATGGACACTCAGTTGTTATTGTATGTGAATTTAAGGTCAGTGACACTAAAGGCAGTGTTCAGTCCCACACAGACACTCTGTAACTAGCACTTATTCTAACTGTTGAGGTCTCTGACCCTTTTGGTGGTGTGAGTCAATAGACGTGGTGATAGTTATATAAGTTTTATCTTCAATAAAATATCACCTATATCTACCATATATGGGGGTTCTTTTTTATTTTGAGGGGGGTTGTTTTTGCTATCTAGTAAAGGTTGTACTTTATGATTTAATCATACTTATATTTTTATGACTTGTTGACAGCCGATTCTAGGGGAAAATTCCCTGAATCATATTGTGGAAGATTGCTAGATGTGAAGCTTTTTCTTGCATGGTCATGAGTGAAATCTTGGGAATTACTGTTCAGAAAAGAATTGGTAAAAATGAATGTTTGTAGCTTGTTGTCTCTTCTGCCTCCTGTAGTGGCCTGGGTCCCCAGCCCTCTGTTGAAAATCATCCATTCCAGCTTCATCCCAGCTCGAATGTCTATTTCTTGGCTCTCGGGACAGGAGCACATTGCAGTGCAGGAAGGACCGTTCGTATGTGTTGGAGTGTTGCCTGTCTGTGAATTCGTCTCCTTTTGCCCTGTTTCTGTCTTGAGCACCACTCTCTTCCCCACCACCAAGTCCATCTACAGTGGCAGGAAAGCAGGCTTTGTATAGTGAAAGATCTCGCTCCTTCTCCCACGGGCCTCTGCGTGTGGTGGGTGAAGAACAACTCACAGGTGACAGACAAGGCAGGGAAGAGGCAGGACTGTGGCACTAACTAGAGGAGTGACTGCCTCAGCAGTGGCGTTCTAGTGAAGAGCAAGGGTCCCCTTCCCCTTTCACTTGGAAACCTGTGCTATGGATGCCAGTGACGACTCCATTTTGCAGAACATTGTTAATGAGCAAGTAGAAAGTCTTAAGGACACATGGCTAACCAAGTGGTGAAGCTGGGAAGCTGGGGCCTAAAATGTTAGCCCGTGGCTGCCTGGTAATACAGGTTTCCTAGTTGGGCTTTGAATCTGTAAATTGGCTTTAGTACATAGCATATGTACTCAATGAATATTAACTAAATACAGTACTTATTATTTGGCAAAAAACTAAGCACAGAAGTGGGACCTTGAGACTTGGTTACATTGCTCCTGCCCACAGGAAGCTCGGGCATCAGTTCTCAGATTGTACCTTCCATGTGACCTCCTGAATTGAATGTACCATTGGTGCCACCTCCCTTCGCTGATGCAGCATTTCTTCATTCTGACTCCCTAAAAACAATTGGTTCTGTAAAACACATGACTCTCAGAGAGAGAGAGAAAGCAATCAGCCCCACTGCCCACTTGGATCAGAACAGTGGTCAGGGGGTAACTGTGGGACCACTGAGCCTGAGGTCCGGGATTACACCCAAGGAGGCTGCAGACAGTCGGACTGGTAGGTGGCCATGATGCCCAGTCGTTCTCCACTGACTTCCTTAACCCACCTTGCTGTGTTTCCTCGCTCTTGATGGTGTCTTTCTGAGGTTCCTCGCCTTCTCACTGTCTTTTCCCAATGTAGAGAGGAGGAAAAGCTGCTACCAAGAGTAGAGGAGGGTAGTAGTCACAGGATGAAGTAGAAAGAGCATAAAATTGGGTTTCTAGGAAGGTGTAAAGACTGACTTCTGAGCTCATGTGCCTGTGCTGTTTTTCCTTTGCCAAGTAGACTCTAAGCCCTTTAAGGAACTCTTAAGTGGTTTTCTCTAAACTTGCAATAGCCCCTTTGTCTCTTTGAGAACTGTCATTTTCTTCTTGTATACATAAGTCACATAGTGGTGGCCAGTGTGAGAACACTTCTTGTGTGTCCTTCTTATTTTCTCATCAAAGGGAATTGGGTAAGCAGAAGCTGTCGGGCTCCTCCTCCCACAATCTTCTAAAGACCCTTGGTGATAGCAGCTAGACTGGCTGAGTGAAGGAAAGCCAGTCTAGCAGAATGTGAGGAGCACAAGAGGGAAGTGGACTGCCCAGAAGAAGAGGGAGGAGCTGGAAGGTAGAGCCCAGTCTTGAGTCTTGAGGGAGGCAGGAAGAGCCTCCATTTGAGAAGCGCTGTTAGAAGCCTTGGGCAAGACCACTACAAGGGTGGCAGATCTACCAGGCTAAATTTGGAACCCTTTATAGTGCCATGGCCTTCCCACTTCCCCAGACTGTCTGTCACGAGTGAGCTATTGCAGCTCACACTCCACATTGGCCAACCCAAAACAGAGGCTGGGAGGAACCCCTTACAACACCTGTCATCTCCATGGTGCAGGAGCACCCTCGAAACCGGAGACTGTAGCCTTGACCCAGGCAGGCAGAGAACAGCTCCTGGTGCTGTAGAGTCTCTGCCTAAAGAGCCTGGGCTCAGTGAAGTAGGAGGGTTTATTTCTTACATGTTAACCTTTCCATTAATTTTACATTATACATGCATATCTATCAAAACTGTGTTAATAACTTTCAAAATTCTGATTGAAGGCAAAGTTTCTTAAGTGTTGGCAAAATGATGCGATATTTTATTGTAGTCTTCATACCTTTTCCCCCCTGTTTTCTGTTGTAGTTGCTGATATGTGTTCAAGATGAGTGGGATGGGAGAAAACACCTCTGACCCGGCGAGGGCAGAGACAAGGAAACGCAAGGAATGTCCTGACCAGCTCGGACCCAGGTCAGACTGTTGTTTGCAGAAGTGCTAGTGAAGCGCTGTGCGTGCTTCTTTGTGATTTCAGCAGTGGCTTTACTCTAATTCAAATATTGTGCTTGGCTTTTCCCATCAGCAATGAAAATTTTACATATGTAGTAGCTTAAATTTTGAATATGTGGATTATTTACCGATTCTATTCTTTTTTTAAAAGAAAAGGAAATTCCCCCATACACTTGTTTACTGTCCTTTGTGTATTTTACTTTTATAATCAGTTTGTTGTTATAACCTTTGAGTGTTCCATATTTTCTTTTCTATTAGGTCACAGAATGTTTTAACAAGTAAATTCTGTAATGAAAAGATTTGCTCTTAGTTTGATGCTGAGTTCTTGTCTTTTTTTTTAATGACATACAGTGTTAAATCCAGTTATTTTTGAGTTAAAAACAAATTGTGGTTCTTCATTGGATAAAACAAACAATGTTAAAACAAGCTGTGCCTCTTGCCATGTGTGGTGGCATCACTAGGCCAAATACAGCCTAATCTGGCAGTGTCACAATTACAAATACATGTCCTCTTTGAATGGCAATTCTCATGCCAGGGATTTCCTCACGATATTATCTGTGTATGCAGAATGCTGGAGGTGTAAGGTTACTCATTTGCACCCTTGCTTAGATTCATAAAAGATTAGGAAAAACTCTTTGCAGAGAACATTTTAAGATGATGGTATGTGCCCTAGAACACAGTGCAATTGTGCTAAACAATGAGGTTAGTATTTTTAGAAGCCTCCTAAAATATTGGGGCACAGAGACAGTTGTGGTGGTGTACCCCAAAGTCTGAGGCAGGAGGAATGCAAGACCAAGCTGGACTACATAGGAGCTGGAAGCCAACCTAGGCTACATACATAGTTAGGTGCTATCCTAAAAGATGTGAGAGAGAAGAGAGCAAGTTCAGCAGATGTTTATAGAATACACTAATATTGAAAAAAGGAGAATTGGAAGAGGAGGAAGCATCTGCATTTGTGTTACAGGGTAACCAGGAAACAGTAATTGTTGCACCCACTTTGGATTAGAGCCAGGCAAAAAGGAAGTAAAGATGAAAGTGTTTTGGTGATGAAACACCACAACCAAAAGCATTATGTAAGCCATATGATGGCTTACAATTCCAGAGGACCAAGAGTCCATCATGGCAGGCAGGCAGAGCAGAAGGCAGCAGGAGCAGGCATGACAGAAGGTACAGGAAGCTGAGGGCACATCCTCATCCACAAACATGAAGCAGAGAGCAAACTACAAGTAGAGCCCAGCTCTTCCTTCTGAAAGGCCGTCCCCAGGGACACACTTCCTCTAGCAAGGTCCCCAAACAGTGCCTGAGCCCATGGGGGAGGGGCATTTCTCATTTAAACCACCACAAAGATTTTTCAGACTTTTGATATTATCCTATACATGATTTTACAGTTAAATACAAACAGCACTTCTATAGATTGTGTGATAAAAAGATTAGAAGAAACAGTGGGAATGTGGGCTAGGAAAAGTTAAGACGAGAAGTGGAGAGAAGTTGAAAACCCATCCATGGTTTAGACTGTTGCTGCCATGTTAATCATATGAGGTTAGAGAGGTTCGTCCGTCTCCCCTCTCCACACCCCAGTCCTGCTGCTGGCGTCTGTGCCTTCCGGTTCCCCAGGACTTCTGGACACTCCACCTGCTGCTGGCTCCCAGCTTTCCCTCAAGCATTGGACCCCCCTGGGGAGAGAACAATTCCAGAACCCAGGGCCTCCATCTTCTCTCACCACTCACCA
The DNA here is from genome assembly GCA_902168325.1 of Peromyscus nudipes. NCBI lineage: Eukaryota > Metazoa > Chordata > Mammalia > Rodentia > Cricetidae > Peromyscus > Peromyscus nudipes. The sequence goes on along the minus strand of CABHPH010136367.1, from coordinate 47,998 downwards.
TGGGGCCCAGTTATGTTAGCAATGAGGGAGGCCCTTCCTTGCAATCTCTCAAGGGTTTTTATAACTCAGTTCCCTCTCTCACCTACGTGTCCTTTCTATCTTTCCCAGTCTAGGAAAGCAAAGAGACTAGGGGAGGGGCCCGCATGGAAACTAAGCCTTCCTTTCAGCCTCCTCTGTCCTAGGACTGTGCTTAGTAAATGAGGAGCACATGCAGACAGAAATGAGGCCAAGAAAACCCAGACCCTCTTCCCTGGGCTGCAGTAATTCACTGGGCAATCTTGGGCAAATCATGGAAGCACTATAAGGGGAGCATTGTATAAAAATAGCTTTCTTAATTTAGAAAAGTAAAACTGATACCTGAATTTGCTTTTTTGCGGGGGTTTTGGGGTTTTTTTGTTTTTGTTTTTGTTTTTTTTTTTGGTTTGTTTGGTTTTTTTCTAGACAAGGTTTTTCTGTGTAGTTTTGGCGCCTGTCCTGGATCTCACTATGTAGACCAGGCTGGCCTCGAACTCACAGAGATCCGCCTGGTTCTGCCTCCTGAGTGCTGGGATTAAAAACGTGCGCCACCGCCACCCAGCTGAATTTGCAAATTTTTAAATTAATGTTCTATACAAATAATTACACACTAAAATACAGGAAGTTGTTAAATACAGAAAACTGAACAACTCAAGTTTCTTCCCTTTGGTATTGATTTGGAGGTCATTTAATGAACTTTTCTACTGCGCTTGAATAAGTAATTGTATCGTTTTCAAGAGGAACTTTGGAGTTTTGTTATTTTGTCAGATTCAAATGAGAAGATTTTGCCAATTTTGATCTTTTTCTCCATCTATTTAAATTCAGTTGAACTCTGGCCGTTTGCATATTGCCAGTCATTTGGTCTGTACAGTTCACATGGAGCCCTGGGTCGCTGGCTCAAGACTTGTTATATCACCTGATTGGATCGTACTCTAAAGAAATCTGGGGATTATAAAGATTTGTTTTTATTACCTTTTACGTTTATGAAAAAAAGTTATTGAAATCCATTTATTCCCATTATAATTAGGTTAATTAACTTTGATTTCCCCCTTTTTAATCATATCTTAAGTAGAATTTGAATTTCTATCAACATAACCCCCTTTCTTGTCCAGCTCCTGTGAAGTGCTATTCTAGGCACTGCAATGGTGGATGATCCTGACCTTGTTAGGGTGAGGCTGGGCGGTGAAGCATATCTGTGAACTAAGCCCACAGCACAAAAAGAATTACAAACTGGTGAAATGTGCATTCTCAGAAACACGCCCTTGGTCTTAACTGCTTTAGTTAACAGGCAACTTTTGTTGTCTGGATTCATGATAAAAGTAGTTTAGCATGTTTATCATTCTTATAACAGCTTTTTCAAATAAATAATAATGCCATATTCCTTCTTAGCCCCAAAAGGAGCACTGAGAAACGTAATCGTGAGCAGGAAAATAAGTACATAGAAGAACTTGCAGAGCTGATTTTTGCAAATTTTAATGATATCGACAACTTCAACTTCAAACCTGACAAATGTGCAATCTTAAAAGAAACTGTGAAGCAGATTCGCCAGATCAAAGAGCAAGGTAAGAGACTGGGGTGATTTCTGTTCTTCCGCGTAGGTGAGGTTCCTTCAGAGTCCCTTGAATCCATTTCTTAGGCCTAAATTATTAACGAGATGATGTCACATTACGAGATGAATGCAAGTATCACTTGCAGGGGTTTATAAATAGGCTTTATGTAAAATTCAGCCATTCCCTGAAGACCAAGGAGACAGGAGGTGAGCCGGTGATGGAACTTTTCATCTGGTGAACTCAGCTTGGTGCCCCCTGGCTCCCCCCACACCCCAGAGTTTTCTCAGCTTGCACAGCAAGTGATTGGCATAATTGCAAGTGAGGAGCCAGTCTGCGATGTAATCCCCAAGTAAGGAAGCAGAAAAATGCCTCCTGTTTCAGCTAGCCAGCATATTTGATGAAGTCACAGCCTCCACTGGCCATGCTTCTGGATTAGAATTTCACATCCTGAGTGATGGAGGCTTGAAAGGCTCTAATCACCAGTAAAGATTCCTTTGTGAAGTCAAACACATCATGTGACAGCTTTCTTCCTGCGGTTTTCTTTTCCCTGAGATTGTTTTATGCTTTTCTTTTGATATTTTTGCCTACAGAAAACAAATTAAGAAAATAATATTTTTAAAAACACATTTGACTTTGTAGTGCCAAAAATAAATCCGAGGCATGTATGAACAGTGCCTTGGTGCTCAGGGCTGGCACATGCTCTGAAGTGTCCACATGCTGCCTTCCTTCAGGGCCAGAGATGATTACCTCTTGAAATGCTTTTGATGCATTTGCCTGAAACTTTATTTTATAAATGCATTTTATATAATGGTTGAAAAAACCAATTTCAGGAAAATAATGTCTTTGTCTTTATAGATGTCTGAGTCTGAAACTGTTTCCCCTTATGAATCATAAAACCTTCCCTCTTAGCATACTATCACTGTGGCATTTTCCATTACTAACTATTGAACTCAGTTATACAAATATATAGTTCTGTCTTCTGAGAACTTAAAAATATACATAAAACATACACACTTCTAGTATCAGTCCACTGAAAAATGTCATCATTCTGGTCTGTGCTGCTACAGATTGAAGCAGTGTGGAGCCTCCTGTCTCAGTGACGGTCACAACCCCCATCTCTCGGGTGTCCTTCACTTTCATTTTGGTTCCTTCCTTATTTTCAATGTCAGCAAAGGGATCAAACAATATTCCTAGGACTCTTGGGAGAAATGTTGGTCGAAGTACAGTGGATTTTGTGCTTTTGGTTGCTGATGCCATTATCATAGAAAGTGTCAGCTTGCTGTTTCAGGTTTCTAAGAATTTTGAATAGTTCAATTTTGTGAGCAATTTCATGTTGGTAGTTTTATGTTTTAAAACAACCACACACATACTTTCAACCACTGTGAAGGTCTTGCACAACCTTGGTAAATCCCCCTTCCAACCAGAAAACATGTTAAGATGTGTCATGCTGGGCCTGTGCCATGCCTTACCTGCAGTGTTAATCATCAGGCACACACCACAGCCACCCAAGAAGCGGCGATACTGTAAACACCCTGCCACATTCTAGTCTCAAAGCAGTGCTCCTGCAATTGGAAAGGTAATGGGTTTCAAAAGGGGAACCAAAGTTAAGTGCCAAATATACAGAACTTAAATACCAAGAACACAAATATGCTTTTAAGTTCTCAACTAATCTAATGCCTTAAGAACATTTCTACTTTAATAACTTTTAATAATCACATCAGACAGAAAGAAGCTAGCTATTCACCAGTGTCATGGAAGGGTTCTTTGAACGTATGCAGAAGTGTTTTCTCTCTGCAAGTCTCCTCAAACAGAACTGAGCGGTGACCATCCCTGGGGCACAGGGCTGCTGAAGAGATGTGATTTGTATCAGCTGACTCAGTCAGCTCCCGTCACAGAAGTGCTTAGTAGATGGGGTTTGCTTTCCCACACTGAGCACTTTTCTTAAAGCCTGGCCTACGGTCTTTAAACAGCTACTTCTCCCTCCAGAGGGAGAATGGCAGGAAGGTAACTGGTGGTTGTTAATGCCTGTTTCCAGTGCCCTTTAAAGAATGCAAAGTTGAAAAAGTGTCTTCTAGGGTCAGAGAACTCTCTGGGGATGGATCTGTCTGGGCCATTTGATTTCTGTGTGCAGCTGACAGCCAGCCAAGGTTCAAAAGTAGTACAGAAGTCAGGCTCGAACCCTTTCCTCTCACTATGTCTTCTCTGTCCCAAACTGTTCCCCCGACCAGTCAGCATAAATGAAACTCAGCTACCAGCTTTCCACCATTTTCCAAACTTGTATTTCAGTCAGTCATACTATTAGCCTAAATAAAATTAACTGAGGAGTTGAGGAGAAAATATCCATGAAAATATCCATATAAACCTGCATGTTTGGCTCAGAGAAATTAAACTGGGTGTGAGGTGCCATGTGAAAGAACACTAAGACACCAGGAGAGCAGGGCCCATCTTGAGAGAACGCTTCCTAGATAAATGCGTCAGCCTAATATCATGGGCTCTTCCCCTCAACTCTTTATACACCTTGTGAATTGAGGAAAGTGGAAAGACATTTTAAAATGGCCGACAGGACAGGAGTTTGGAGAGAGGATTAGCAAATTTTCAAATTAACAAGCATTGTATCAGACATAAAACTTTATGAGGCCCACCTGCGTCAGATACTGTACTCTGGCCAGATGTGGTAACACTTGGAAGGCAGAGGCAGGAGGATCACCGCAAGTTCAAGGCCAAAACCTGCTTTACATAGAGTTCTAGGCCAGCCAGAGCTACATAATGAAACCCTGTCTCAGACACAAACATACAAGAGCAGACACTCTGGAAGCACCTGTAGAAACAGAGTGGGCTTTGAGCACAAGGGTTTGAGGCTACTGGTGTGATCACTGGTGTGAAATTTGGAATCCATTTGTGTCAGTGGTCTCTGTAGGCACACATCCATAGAGCCTTAGTTATTAACAAAGTCGCTAACTAAGTAATTGAGACCTTATGCTGTGACTAAATTCTCTTGGAGAGTTTTCAATAGCAGCTAATACTTACTGTGTGTTGGGCTCTCTGTTATGTACGTGGATTTGGCTACCTATTTAATATGCCAAACAGCCGTAGAAAACAGCGGTTTTATTGTTTCCCCCTTTCCAGGTGGGAAACATGGGATGGTTAAGTATAGCAAAATCTCATGCTCTAAGGGAAAGCAGGGGTGAAATCCCAGCAGCCCAGTCCTGCAGCCACCCTTGGCCACTACAACACATGTTAGTATTGGCATATGGTGTTTCTTTGTATTCTGGTGTGGTGATGGTTAAAGTCTCTGCCTTCCCTCCATGACTTAGAAAGGGTTGTCTTTAGTAACACATACCCACTTTCCTAGGAGGGTTGGGGGGGGGCGCTGTTGCTAGATTCCACAGAATTCCAAATAAGAGGAGAAATACAGTCTATGATTTTGGATTACTATGTCCAGTATCATTCCATTTAGCAGAAAACTTAAATATTGTGTAGAAAATACATAGTAATTCCTATTTATGTTATAAAACTATAACCAAAGTATAAAATGGCTAGAAAAATTTAGAATTTTAAAATTAAGCACATTTCTGCTGTCCTGTTTAGAGTAATCTTCTCTTTTACTCCGAAGTAGTCACATGTTTCTTTTTTTCTTCTAAAATAATTAAAAGTGAGTTTTATTATTTGAAAATTATATTAGTCTGTGGGCATGGTAGTGCAGGCCTGTAATCTCTGGGAGCTAGAGTCTGGGGGATATGATGTTCACATATTCATAGTGTAGCTGAGACCAGCCTGGGCTATATGAGACACTGTCTTAAAAAAATAATAATAATTGAAATCCAATTTGTTACATTATATTTGGATTTATTTATTAGTAGAGAATTTGTTTCAAACTTTTGTCTAAATTAGTTTTGGTGAATATCAACAAAAATGAAAAGGTACATATTAAATATTCAAGAATATATTTCAAAAGTATCTATGTTGATATATATATGGGTCATTTAAATTTTTCATTACAATTATCTAGTGATAACATTTTAATATGTGGTGCTAACATGAGAATTTGGGATTTTAGATTGCTTCAAACATGTGAATTTTCTCTAATAGGATAGCATCACAAAGTGAAGAAGTATCTGGAGGTGGCAAGGGGATGGCAGTGGCTTGTTGGAGTCAGTAAAATTAAGCCAGGCATAGTGGTACATACCTTTAATCCCAGCACTCTGGAGCCAGAAGCAGGTGGATCTCTGTGAGTTCGAGGCCAGCCCAGTCCCCATTGTGAGTTGTAGGACAACCAAGGCCCTGTCTCAAAAAAATTTTTTTCTTTAATTAAGCAAGCCAATCATTAATAACCATGTGTATGTGGAGGATTATATAATAAGCAAAAGTAAAGAAATGACATTCAAGATTTCTTATCCTCTGCTGCACTGCACTGTGATGTGCACTGAAGGTTGTGCCTCGTGCCGACATGGCTCAAGTCCTGTCTAGTGGTGCCCACTGTACAACAAACTCAAGGCCGGGGGGTGACAGAGTTAGAGCGAAGTCCACCATGAGGACAATATTCCTACCACAGGTCTGGGACACTAAAGTTTGTGATTTATATATCAAAAGGTGTTATACAGCAGAAAAGCCATTCATGGATCACCAATTACATTTATGGGTATGGTACAACCATTGGTTCTCCTGTCTTACTCATTCATTTAAATGGAAACTAACCAACATCCATACTCCCTCATCAGCTGTAATCAGAGAGTAGCTACAGTACAGGAATTTGGCAAAAATCAATGGAAACATTCTCTGAGAGTCAAATGGCTACATGATACTTATAAAAATGAGAGTTGTATATGTTATTCACATTTGTAAATTATGCACTACATACCTTTTGTGCTCATGAAACATTGTGATGCACCCCACACACTCAAAGAGCTGGCTTTAAGCATTTGATAGTCTGCCATTGAGAGGGAAATGTAGGTAAATCAAAGTGGAAATCATGAACTGACAGAATTTCTTAAAACTTGGAGGAAGTAGTAATGGAAATGACCCACCTGTAGAATTTACAAGCAAAGTGCAGAACTGTTAAACTTACACTTCCTTTTTTGTTCGTTCTCTCCCTGCCCCGTGTTTAAAAAGCTCTTACTTAAAGCCCGCGCAATCATTGCCATAGCTGTCCCCAAACAGCATGAGCAAAACAGCTGATGGCAAACCCTTTCAGCAGTGGGGCTGTCTGTGAGTCAGGCTTGGTGCTGAGGCTTCTTCGCATTGTGACTTACAGTCCATGTAATGAAACCCCAGAGTGATGGGCAAGTATCTGCTGGAAGGGCTGGCTTGCTGGACTTGACACGTAGTTGGCATGCACCTGGGGGTACTCAGACTAAGGGTAGGGCTCAGTGGTTTGGACATCTGTCAAACATGACACTACAAAGACCTTGGTTTTGGAGAGTGACAGGAGACTGCAATGACATGTACTCTTAACTTTCCTTTTAAACAGAAATCCCTTTTACACCACATACAGTTTAAGTCTCAATTGCTAGCTTTTTTATCCTGCCAACTCTTAAATACTGGTGATCTTTAAGTGGTCAAAGTCAGCCAGATGCCGACAGAGAATATTGTGTAAACAGACCAGCTTACTCCCCAGATCTAACTGGTTGCGTAGACTGAAATCATCGATAGAATGTACCCATTAAGAGAAAGGACTTTATTTAAAATCCAGTGAATCTATTATCTCTCTTTACCAGACCACATGCAGCTTTGTTAACATCTTGGGGTCTTTATTTCAAAATCTATTGCGAGAGGATAATAATGCCTGCTTCATAAAGCCCTTGTGAAGGGTAGGCTTATAAACGTTTACCTAGTGCTTGGCACATTGGATGATTTCATTGGCAGTAATTTCATACTCCACCAGTGTGTCTGACATCTATACTTGTAGGATCCACTAAATATGTATTTTCTTTGAAAGACTTCCATATAGATAAGGAAACAAGTAATTCTTATATCTTCCATGTGTTACCATTTTAAGATTTAATATTCATAGCATGTTTTTTGTCTTAATACAGAAATAACTAAATAGAAACTATGCCAGTGTTCAGTCAGAGATAGAGATCAAACTTTATCACTTAGTCTTTCTTGCTGCCTTGACCATTTGCTAACAGCTGCTTCTGCTACTGGGCTGTTCCTGCATCTGCCTTGCCTGGGTGACAGTCACAGGAATTGTGCTTTAGGAAGGTCTAGGGTGTTGGCAGTTTTCACTCAGCATGGAAAAAAACAATCTGGCCCCTTGATTACCTTTAAAGATCAGAAACTGTTGTGTTTCTTGTCTCCAGGAAACAGGTAAATTTTATTCCTTTGGTAATTTAGCCAGTGTCTACAGTGTGTCCCTGATGCTGCAGCTGCTAATGAAGACGAGGCATGTCCCCCGCGTTGTGCATATTTCACGTGCATGCTTGCATATGGATCAATGGCTCACGTTATTCATGAGGTCTTTAAAATTAGTGAGCTAGGGCTAAAATTCTTACCCTCCTTTCTTCATAGAACCCCCCCCCCATTATTTTATCTCTTAAGTACATGGAAGGTAGCTTTGGTTTAATAGCTTTTAGGTAAGGAAGATTTAAACCATTCAGTGCACCCTACTGCTTTAGGATTTTAACACTTTAGGACATGAGCTCTCAATCAAGACTTCAGCTGGCTCTAGCAGAAAGTAGACTCCCTTGTTTCCATGGTTACCTTCTACTAGTATGAAAGGAAGTTAACTCTGATACCACATTTTAGATAGATAGATAGATAGATAGATAGATAGATAGATAGATAGATAGATAGGTGATAGATAGATATTGTCCAGTTGCAAACACTCATTCCATAAGATTTTATTGAGTAAATATTCTGAAGGCATGCTCCTCACTGAGGACAAACCAATAATACAGAGGTATAGAGTTCTTTTCCTTGGCTCTTTCACTCATTTAGTGGGGAAGAGCTGTTAACAATTAGCTGTGGGACCATCAAGGACAGTGGAGATGATAAAGCTAGAGCAGCCTTCCGACACAAGCCCGCGCCTTGTGTCGGGCGGGGATTTCAGTAAGTAGGAAGATGTAAGCTTGGTACAGGAACAGACAGTATGAACAGAGAGGGCAGAGAGACACCTGAGCAGGGCACAGGGACTCACAGGGACACACAGCAAAGTGTAATGAAAGCAGTTTACTGTTGAAAGTGACATGGAGGTCAGAGCTGGACTTGTGTCTCAAGCAGAAGTGGCTTGAGGCTGCCTCCCATGCTCTCTAGGTCTATACAGAGTACTAGGAATAGGCAATGGTTAGGCTGTACTGAAAGCTTGAAAGTATAGGAATACATAACTAACAGAACAGAATTAACACATCATAAAATGTATTTACCTATAATGAGAAATAATGAAGGCTGTTTTACTAAAACAGCCTTTCAAGCCATACATGGTGGCTCACCTCCAAAAATTGGAAAGCTAGGACAAGAGAATTGTGATTTCAAAACCAGCCTGGACTACATAACAAGACCCTGGCTTAATAATAGTAACAGTAACAACAGTAACAACTGATTTGAGTATATTTTCATAATATGTGAATTGGGACTTAGAAGAATGAGGAGGACATTGTAGGGGTTAGTAATGACAGATCTAAGAATAGCAGTCAGATAGACATACAAGGACAGACCCACAGTGAGCTGGACAGAGGTGAGAAAGACCGCAGACAGGACCAGAGCATTCACATGTACATTCAAACTGTGACTTAAAAATATGAAATCTAGGGCTGGAGAGATAGCTCAGAGATTAAGAGCACTGACTGCTCTTCCAGAGGTCCCGAGTTCAATTCCCAGCAACTACAAATGGTGGCTCACAACCATCTATAATGAGATCTGGTGCCCTCTTCTGGTGTGCAGACATACATACAAGCAGAACACTGTATACATAATAAATAAATCTTTAAAAAATATATGAAATCTTAGATTTTTTTTTTTTACTTACATTTGATTTGTCACTAATGACTTCATGTGGGAATTACATGCACACATAGAAAGAAGACTGTTGGGCTTAGCCTCCTCATTGCCAGCCCTCCTCTCAGAAGTGAGCCACCACAGCTTTGTGATGAGTGCGCATGTATTTCCTGACTTCATCCCACTAGTGTGCCCATCAAGGAGCTGAATCAGTATGGCATCCATTCCTGTTGCTTCTGTTGCCTGAGCTGAGAGATAGTGACATCACCATTGTGCACCAGGGAGGGGTCCTATGCCTAAGAGAAGAGTCCTGAACCCAAGGGAAGAATCTTGTGCCCCAGAGAGGGGCTCATTCCCTAACTCCCCTGCCCACCCAGTGATCCAGACTGATGATTCTGCTGTGATCCCGCTGGCTGTCAGGGTAGCTATGGCAAGAGTTCAGATAAGAGCCATTACACAGCACAAGTAGCTCTGCTATCTGCCTCTAGTCAGCTCCTTATACATCCCCAGGCCTGTGTACAGACTGACCCCTAGTCTTCTTTCTGCCTGAAATGCTCACCTCTCCTTCCCTTGCTGCTAACCTTCAGTAGGCTGTTAGCTGACGTGGTGCATCGCTGTATTATGAGCACAGTGACTGCACAGAGGATGAGTGACCGTGGAAGCCTTCACCAGGATCCTGGAGCCCGGGTCTGAGCAGTGTGGCCAGCTTGCGTGGTGGCTTCCTTGCATTGCAGCAGAGTGCTTGCTGCCCTAAGAGCAGTTCTTTAGACCAGCGCTGCTGCCAGCAGGGCCTCGTGCCTTTCGTTTTTGACGCTCTTTCCTCCCTACCCGGAATACCTGTTTCCTGATTCTGTCCTACTGTTCATTTTCAATTTTACGTAAAACATATTAATCACCTTAACAAGATAAGCTCGCCTACATTGACAGCTCATGCCATTTCTGTGCGGTCTAGCCTTACTTACTCTGATTTTGTGTCTCTCTCTCTTTTTCTTCCAGTTGGTTGACCTAATTTCTTGGTGGCATCTGTCGTAGTTTTAAGTGTAATGTTTGTTGTGGTTTATGTGAAATAAGTATTTGTCAAATTATCCTGATGCCTAGCCTTAGGTGACGATTTCATTGGCTATAAATTTCAGGATTTGAGTACCTTCATTCTCGTACAAGAATTACCAATTTCAGCTTTACATGACAAATATTTAAGTATTTTAGATTTCCTCTTAGAAGCAAATTAGTGTCTTTTCAAAACAATATGAGACAAACTGCTAGCTTCCTTAGACTCCGGACAAGTTTAGTCATGGAACCCTCTCATCAACTACAGTATAGTCTGAAATGCTAGAAGAAGAAATGTTTCACAACTATATTATGATCTTTAACTTATTTGAACTATTTGTGTAAATTAGACATTTCATATTAGTTTATAATACATGACAGAAAGGAGAGTCATACTTAATATTAGTGCTCTATAGATATTAATACTAATATCTACTATTTTTCCAGGAATGTCTATATTTTAATGACTAAGTTTACATGAAAGCTGGGCATAGGCAGGCAGGAAGGTCACAAGTTGGAGGCCAACTTGGGCTACATAGCCAAGCCTTGTCAAATAATAAATAAATAAACAAATAAACAAATAAATAAGTAAATAGTTTACATTTGATTTTGTTTGCTGTTGGTTAGTTTGAGACAGAGTATCACTATGTGGCCCTGGCTAGCCTGGAACTTATTGTGTAGACCAGGCTGGCCTTGAACTCATAGTAGTCCACCTACCTCTGCCTTCAGAGTGCTGGGATTAAAAGGGTGTGCCACCATGCCAGGCTTAAGATGCAGTTTTTTGAAAAATAGGCTATTTTGGATATGCCAATGAAAGCAGAATGAGAATTTCAAATTGCATTGTAATTCATTGGCATGCATACTATTCAATGAGTTAATACCAGAAATAGCCAAATATGATCAGCTGTGTATATAGTGATTTAGGTATAGGAGAAAGGGGTGATGGGGCCTCACATAACCCAGTTGCCTTTTTCCTTATCCCTTGGTATGTTTAGCCTTGAAGCATATTTTCTTCTTAAGTGTATGGACTTTCGTTTCCTTTTTAGCAGGTGAGAACACCGTTGCTCTACACCGTGCTGTTCTCTTAGAACGAGAGAGAGGGGATGTGACTGTCTTTGGACTTAAACCTTAAACTTAACTTTCTTACTGAGATGAGATGACTTATCCAGCAATAATGACAACTGTTTTAACTGGTCCTCCCAAGGAGACATTTTGTTGGGAGACAAATGGAAGGGGAGCACTTCACATCCATTTTCTATCTTAAGAAACTGTGGGTGTTCCTGGTAGTGTTGTTGACAGTGGAGGTTGTTTTACTGCAGTCTGCAGATTCGTTTCCTGGGGCAGGATTGCAGCTCAGGACCTGCTGAACAGACCGTCCTCTGAGCTCCCCCTTCCTCCCCAGCCTCTGTCACAGAATTCCATTTGTGCTCTGTCCGTTGTAAGTGCAACCACACAGCATTTGTCTTTAGTGAGGGCTTATTTCACCTACCATACTGTCTTCAAAGTCATCTGTGTTAAGATGTGTGACAGGATTTCCTTGTTTCTAAGGACAGTGTTCTGCTGTTTGTATATGTCATTTTTTCCTTTATGAAGCTATGGCTCCACCCTATGACTTTTCATATGTGAGGCAGACACTCTGCTGAGCTACCTACCCAGTCCTTGGTTTATTTTAAAACGGTCTGACTTGAAATCACTGTGAGGCCCAAGCAGGCCTCACACTTGGCAGTGTCCTGCTGCCACATTCTTGCTGCTGGGATCATGGGCATGTGCCTCAGTATCTGCATGGCAGGTCTGTCTTAGCTGCTCACGTGGGGATGGTCGTGGGAGCTGCTGCCGTATCTTAGAGTTATGATGCTGCAGTGGACATGGGTGTGCAGGTGTCTCTTTAAGATACTGTCTCAATTATTCTGACTGTATATGCATGATAGTTCTATTTGTAATTCTTTAAGGAAGCTCACAGTACTTTCCATAGCAGCTACACCATTTCACAGTTTCACCAGCAATGAGTATAAATTCCACTTTCCTTTGTCTATACTTTTGTCACCCTTATTGTTTGGGCTGAGTATATGTGCGACTGTAATCATCCTGTGGGTCAAAGGATCATATTCCATTGTGAAATTGCATTTTCATAAGGGTTAATAAAGTTGAACTTACTTTCCAAGAGAGCAATTTGAAAGTAAGAACTACCACGCTACAGCACAGAAGGTCTGTGTAGTCAGATAACTTAGTATCATGCCTGCTGACTGCCCAGTGGTTGGGGCAGCTGGACTGGACTGCAGAGAGGCTGTTCTGAAGTGCAGGATGGAAGCACAGCTCTTGTCAGCAGGGCAGTGAGAGAAAGCCACAACGGTGTTGAGTCCTTTCTTCTGGGCAGTGGGCCTCCTTCTGAAGAGTTCCTTCTGGGAGCTTTTCCTTGCATAGACTGCTGGGAGTCTGGAGGAACCACACTGGTTTTAGACCACACTGTCTCATCTCTGGTTTTAGGGGTGGAAGGATGGCCCCATCACCTCGCTTCTTTCCTCCTTCCCATGACTTGTTTTCTCTGAAGTATTTTCACTCACTTTTGCTTAGAAGATGCTTACTTCTTACTAATGACTGGGCATTTCTGTTATGTACTGGAACACCTTTTTGCTGCCCCCCCAAAGTGTTTTTAAGGTAATAAGTCTAGGGAAACATAAAAGTGTTTTATTTTTTAACTCCAACTTTGTTCCTAGAAAATGAGACTCACATGACTTGTTCTTTCCATGGGTGTAAAGTATACTGAAAATTTACCCTTGGTGGTTTTACCCTTTGAGATCACAATTGTTGGATTTCTTTTTTCAACTCCAGATTTTACTCCAGAGTCTCTATTATCAGTACTTCAGATCTTGAGTCTCTTTGGTTACAGGTTTTCTAAGACCTTGGAGGTGTTTGAGCATATTACAAGAACTGTACTTCTCTTAATACTTATTGATTAGAGACTCTAGATACCAATTAACTTCCCCTAAGAATTGGTTTTAATTTGCTCTTTTTATTATAATAAGTATATGTGCTATAATAGTGACCACGTCTAAGTATCTAGTTCAGTGACGGTAAGTAAATTTGCATTATTGTACGACCATTAGCAGTACTTACTGCCTGTGAATTCTCTACTCTAGCTAGGCACGTCGTGTAAGTGGAATAAAAACGACTTGACTTTCTGTGACAGGTTGATTTGTGCATGCTCTCACATTGGTTACCCTTGGTGCTGCCTCCTGAGTGAGCCGTCCTGAGTTAAAACTGTCCATTTGTAGTGTCAGGTAGAAAACCCCTTTGTGACTGTCTCTTTTTGCTGAGTGTCTAGAGGGGTGGGGCCACCTCGGTCATAGGCTTAGAGACCGATAGGAGCAAAAACTGCCCATGGGAGAATAAATGTCACAGCAAAGTTGTGTGTGTGTGTGTGTGTGTGTGTGTGTGTTTGTGTGTGTTTACACAGGGACTTACTGTGCAATGCTAGCTGCCCTGGAACTTTAAGAGATCTGCCTGCCTCTGCCTCCTGAGTGCTAGGGAAAGGCTACTTCCAGGCCATACCACTTTATACCACTCACAGCAAGGGAATTAATGCAGGTATTCTTTGGCTTTTTAGTTAGAAATGAAAATATAAGCCCATAAGCCCTAAACAAACATATATACACACAGTGTATAGACATACATATAATGGTGTGTGCATGCCCTAAACAAACATATATACACACAGTGTATAGACATACATATAATGGTGTGTGCATGCCCTAAACAAACATATATA
>CABHPH010136367.1:0-33678 GCA_902168325.1 Peromyscus nudipes | reverse complement strand
TAGACATACATATAATGGTGTGTGCATGCCCTAAACAAACATATATATACACAGTGTATAGACATACATATAATGGTGTGTGCATGCAACTAAATTAGAAGAGAGAGGTTGTTCTGAATACATTATAGACTTGTTAAAAACACTGATGGGGGCCTAGAGAAAAGGCTCAGTAGATAGGAATATTTGCTATGTAAGCATAGGGGCCTGAGTTAAAGCCCTAGCACCTGACCCATGTAAAAAGCCCGATGTGGTTATGCCTGTAACCCCAGCAGTGTTGAGGTGCTAGAGACAAGAGACTGTCTGGGGTTTGCTGGCCACCAGTTGAGCTCCGGGTCCAGTGAAAGACACCGTCTCAAGGGAATAAAGGTGAAAAGTGTACCTTATTCCTGTGGTCTCCACACTCATATGGATGACATACACTCACCACTCACAAGCAGAAGGGAAAAGCCTGATGGAGTGAGATATAAAAGCAGCTCTTTTGCCTACTAGGTTCTTTGTAAATGCAATCAGCCTTACTGCTAATAAAAAGCAAGTAGGGAGATCTCTCAGCCTGAGAGGTCCAAGAGCAATTCAGGTTCTACTGTTTTCTGATGATGGCCTTCTCACTGTGGCCTGCATTCTTGCCTTACTGACGAATCCCCTGCAAAAGGAAGTTATGCTCACGATAATCGGGTGTCTGGGATCTGGCCTGCGTGCCCCTTATCCTCACTTAGAGCACCGTGGGGCCTCTGCTGTGCCTTCCTCCTGCTGACAGCCACCTTCTCTCTGGGAGTCGTGCATCTGTTGACCAGCTTCCCTCAACCCTTCCTCTCTTGCTCTCTCTGTTCTCCATGTGTCCTCGGGCACTCCCCCTCCTCCTCCCCCTCCCCCTCCTCCTCCCCCTCCCCCCCCCTCCTCTTCCTCCTCCAGCCTAGCCCTCATGTTCTTCCTCACTCTTTTCTCCCTTAATCGGTGCTGTCTGTCCTCCATCTCAGGTCTGTGCTCACTGCTGCCAACACTAACCTCTATCCTTGACCTTCCCCACACTCAGGAGCCCCTTTCCAGGTCCCACACCCATCTTGCCGTTTCATCTAGACTCCACATGCACAGGGATGCCCCATAGACACCATAATGTATGTGTCCCTCTGACCTTCTTCTCCTGACTCCCAGTAGATACTGTTCTTTACCCTGTGCTTAGTCTTAGTCCCTGCCGTCACTACGCACTGAACACCCACTTTGTGTGTCCCCGGGCTAGACACCCAAGCCCTGGCTGCATCCACCTGGACTCTACCGCTTGCTTCCTCCCACGCCACTGCTGTCTCTGGCTCACTGATGACAGCTCCCTTGCCCCGTTCTCACCCTTGGTGTTCTGAGGCGGCCTCTCCCATTAACTGCCTCTGCCTCTGCTTTTATAATCCATCCCCTTCCTAACCAATATTAAAACCTAAAGTATAGTAGGTTTGCCATCTCTGTTTGGGGGACTTGGGTGGGGCTCCCTGTCTGTGGGAAAAGGTAATATGTCTTTTCGTGGCGTTCAAGGCCTTCACTGTCTTGTCTTAGCATATTTAGGGGCAGCTTTCTGCCCTTCCTCTCTGGCCACCCTGTTTCTAAGGCAGTCTTTAAGCCTTAATGAGTGCAGAGCCTATAGCTGCACAGCTTGAGTGCCACTGTATGATAAAATATACATTGGCTTGTAATGGAGTCTACGCCAAAAAGAAAACTGCACCAAGTAACTCCCTTCTGCCATGGCTCAGGGCACAGTTTATTAATTCCCATGTCCTTTCCCTTCTGTCTTTCTTACACAGAGGGATCCGCAGGGCTCAGAGAAAATATCCACAGAGCCAGAAAGTCAGTGTTTTCTTCATTCTAAAGATGTGAAGAGCCACAAGACTAGCAGCTTTTAAGCATCATTATTTCCTTGTCAATCTGAAATAAATTCCTGGGTCATTGTCTGGGAATGACCAGGAGCTTCCTTAAACACAGTGGCTTCTCATTTATCTGCACTCAGACAGAGATGGCCTCTGTGCCACGTGCTGTGATAGGCTTCAGGAACATGAAAAGAACAGCGCAGTAGCCCTCCCAACCAGAGGTGGGTTGTCTGCCTCAGACAGTCCCATGGGAAGATGCTTTCCATCTTCAGTTCATCCTCTGTCCCTGTTTGCAAGCTCGTCCCAGTGCCAGCTGGGACTGTCATTTAGTAAGTGATGAAGCTGGTGTTTGGGCCAGGTAAAGGAAATAGAGTCACAAAAATGCAGTAAATGGGAAGCGAGCAGACGGGCGGGATAAGGAGGGAAGAAAGAAATAGAACTTTTTTTAAAGATTTATTTATTTTATCTTATGTGTATGATGAGTGCCTTGCCTACATATATGTCTGTTCACCATGTATGTGCCTGGTGCCTGAGGAGGTGAGAAGAGGGTGTTGAACACCCTGGGACTAGAGTTCTGGACAGTGGTAAGACTGTGCAGATGCTAGAAATCAAATTCAGACCCTACAAGAAGAACAATGCTCTTAACTGCTGAGCCATCTCTGCAGCCCAACGATATGTTTTTGTTTACAATATAAAAGACTGTTATAGGAACATTCAGACATACGGTTCTTTGTTCCCTCTCTCTTTCTGGGGAAACCTGTTGTGGTCTCCGCTCTAACTGTGGTGCCCCTTCAGGCTTGGTGCCTTCCCTGTGTGCTGTTAATGAGACTGATAGCCCAAAACACTAAGCAGATTGAGGGCTTCCAAACGAAAGGGACAAAGTAGAATTCAGACCACAGTCTCATGGTAATTACAAAGCTTGTGCACTCTCTACTGCGTTCCAGCACCTGCCTCTGAGAATCGTGGTCATGGTCATCTTTGAAACTTTCCCTTGTTTTTTTTAGGAGAGAAAATGGTGTTCCATAGAGAATTCCAAAACCAGCCAAACCCAGAGTCACAGGAGTTAGTGCTATGTGAATAGAGGTAGTTTTACTTACATGATTGAGAATGGGTTTTGATGATGATTCCAGGTTCTACGTGATTTCACAGGTCTGCAGGCTTCTCTCAGTGCACTCAAGGGCCATGGGCCTCGGAGCCTGAGGAGGCCCTCCTGCCCGTAGTTCTTGCGGGATGTCACACCTGAAGCCTGGCTTCCTGTGTTGTGTTCTTCCACCTGCCTTCCTAGCAGGTGCCTTTACTCTCCAGTGAGCATCCAGTCAACAAGACGAGGTTATTGTCCTGTCCCTCCAGATGCTCCGCTGCTGATAGGTGCTTAGAGTCTCTTACATCACTCACCTGAGCACTGTTGCTCTGCCTCCCGAGCATTCGTACTTCTCTGTGCTTTCCAAAGGAGCCTAAAGCAAGGGTGCAGTGGTGTCCCCTGTGTTGGCCCCACCTGTCATGTCGTCTCTCGGGTGGCTGTAATCTGCTGAGTGGATCCCAGCAAGATATGCCCTC
Organism: Peromyscus nudipes; assembly: GCA_902168325.1. NCBI lineage: Eukaryota > Metazoa > Chordata > Mammalia > Rodentia > Cricetidae > Peromyscus > Peromyscus nudipes. The sequence continues at coordinate 30,274 of CABHPH010136367.1, read as the reverse complement.
AGCAGGTCTAGGTAGAGAGGAATGTGATGAGGCCTTTTAGAAGGAAGGCACAGACATGTGGCCGGGGAGGTGGGAAATGGGGTATACCTAGCTACCAGGGTTCTCCAGGTGACACAGCACTTCATGTGACCATTTATATTGAGGGGACATAGAGATGTTGGAAACTTTGGTGGCACACTTGATCACTAAAATAAGATACAGTACATAAAATATAATGGGTAGTATCAGCAAGAGATACTTTCATGACATTAAAAAAAAAGAACTCGCTGCCTCCTTGCCAATAATGGCGCTTAAGCGGCGGGGCCTCCACTCACACAGGCCCCCACCAGTGTGGGGTTGCAGGCTGTTCTAGAAACAGAAGCCACATTTCAATCAGGAAACACTTCGTAAGTGTTTCAGATAACTATCTACAGAGACCTCAGAAGACATGTTCAAGTTGTCAAAGCTTTAGTGATGAACTGCTGTTTCTTTTCTCATCCTGTGTAAATAACCAACTTTTATACTTGTACTAAAGAGAGCCTCTTCCTCTAATTATATGGGTTTTGTACCCTATGAAATGTAGGTCCGTCTTTATCCTATATGGAAATTCTCTACCTGTCTAGGTAAAGGTCAGCTGCCACTGGAGGTGGGAGGCCAGCCTGACGGAGGGCTGACTTGGTCCTGGGCACAGCTGTGTGCACACCTTCTCTGTACAATACCCCTGTAGAGGAAGTCTGCTTAGTCTCTCAGTCTTACAGGAGACAGACTCGGGTTAGGGCTATGCTTATCTAATGCTACGCAGATAAGAGACAGAACCAGGACTCAGATTCTGGATCTCTACCCAGTTCCCACGCCTGTGTCTGCAGTGAAGGCTAGTGAGCCGTCATCCAGCTCTGTTCTTGTGGCTTTGTCTGCCACTTGGAGGAAGTTGTTCTGTGTTCTGAGTGAATTGGGTAAGTGTGGAATCAGCTGTTGCTTAGGATGCTCCAATTACTTAGAAGAATATTTCTTACAGATCTTTGTTTTAAAGGATGGTATCCGTGTTCAAGGCAGGTCAGGTTTTCGAATAAGAACATGTACACACATATGATTTAAAAAAATCCCAAGAAGTAGAAGGCTGTATGGGGAGGCAGGGGGACTTGCTGATATTTAACCAAAAAAAAGTTGCATTCCAAGCTTGTTTTAGAGTGTTTGTTTTATTCCCTGTTAGTTGTGAAAGAACTGTGTCAGGCTGGAGTTCTGTTGTCTCCTTGTTTTATCTGTCCATCTTACTAGTGCAGACTCAGAGCAGGTCTGGCCTTATCAGAAGGCATATTTCAGGAAATAGATTGGGGACAGCGCAGATTTTGCTGACAATCACTGTGACCACCCCAGTAGTCATTGCCTTATTGGCCAAAAGACTGCATGTGAGGTCCAAGATTGGGTTACTGTCTACCAGACCGTAATGTGCAGTAACTTCTAAAGTGCCACCTAGAAAATGGCCTGGTGAGATTTCAGGTGTTGATGCTTAAATTTTCAGTATCTGTAACAGCATGAAGTGGCGCCTTTCTGTGCCTGTGTTTCTGTCTTTTGTCATTTTGTCCAAAAGAAAGCCTCTATTTAACATAGTTACACGATGGAAGTACATTGATTAACCATGAGAGAGAAGTGGTTCAGACAGTCTGCTCTTCAGGATTGCCGTTCTGAGCACCTCGCTCAGGGTTATTCTGCTGCACCTGTTCGTTGCACAAGTGTTTATCTTGTCTAGATAAACAAAAATGAAACAAATACTGCCTGGTGGCATGGCATCCTCCCTGTACCTTCCCAGTTAAGGCCAGTGGTGGACTTTTCTGAGGCCATTTCTGGGTGTGTTTCCCCCACTTCCCTAGGCCTGAGGAGAGACTCTCTCTCTCGTACAGCAATGATTCCTTGTTTATGCCTGTCTACACAGACAGATGTGTGCAGGTCACTGCATTTTGTAAGATACCAAATGTTATAATTAGCTTATTACATCTGATGGGGAGTTAGACCTTTCATAATTGACATGATCATTCTAAACCATTCTGAATTAAGCTTACCACCTTAAAATCCTTTTCCTTTGACAGACTATCTTCAACTTGAAGATGTTTTATGTCAGATCAGGAAAGGAAAATAGAGGGATTTTTGTTTGAAATAATATTAGGGAACTTAAATTAGCAGAAATCAAAAGAAATGAAGTGTGTTTGTTTCTTAGATGTATGAAAGTAATATCATGTCTGATTGAATTGGTGAGTCTCTTTTCCCTTCTGTCGTATTTTCTTAACTCTCTGGCAGTCTTCAGCCTAAAAACTGTTTCTTCCTAAGAAACTAATAGTTTGAAACAGAAGGTATTTTCCAACAAAACAATGCAGTGGGTTTGTTGTTGTTGTTTGTTTGTTTTGTTTTTGGGGGATTTATGTGTGATTAGATTATTCCTGGACCTATTCCCTAACGTCTGTTATCACCAATAAGGCATCCTTCATTATCTGAGGAATAAGTATATACAGATATAAGCAAAATGCACACTCTTTCAAGTTTACAACAACCACTCTTTCTGCTGTGTCAAGTCTAGGTGTGAGCCTGTGGGCCTCCACTTTATCAGTGTTTGAAAGAACCTTTGTACCCTCAAAAGTGGATCCGCTTCCTGATGTTTATTATAGAGTCGTGGGCATGAAAGAGGCTAATCCATCAGCACATCCTTGTAGTTCCTAGGAAGAAGTGTCCTGGCTTTCCAGAGAGGCCTGAGAAATGGCTTCTTTCTTTCTGCCCTGCTTTCGGTTATCTGGGCTTCCGCTTGCCGCAGAGCACTAGTTGAGACTCTTCAGAAAAGCAAGTGGTGGTAAGGTCCAGGTCTGGGATGTGATCAGCGTGGAGACCAGCGGTACCATGGATACAGATAGTCTTGACAACAACAGACCTGGACCAATGACATTTCTTCAGTTTAGGCCAGCTACTTCCCTTCTGGGAAATTCCTTATCCTTTAGTCCATCACATGCACCAAATTCAGGTTTTGATGCGCCCTTGTCCTCAAGCAAATGCTCAGCTCTTTTTGCAGTTGTCCAAGGATTGTTACCCCTAGTGAGAAGGAAAGGAAAATTTAACATGTAAAATCAGAAGGAAAAGCCAGACTTTGAGGCAGTCTTCAGGCCTTGCCGTGAGTTCCTCTCCAGGTGTCCTCTGAAATGTAAGTGAAGCGCAGTCTGGCCTTGGTCTACATGCTGTCCTTCCTCTTCAGAAACTCCCAGTGTACTTCTTTTATCTCAGTAGACCTGTCTGTGGGCCTTCCACTTCCTATAAAGACTTACCGACTATAACGTTCTCAATGCTCTGCCCCCCCCCCACCTCCTCCTCATTTTCTTAGGTGGTTTCTTTCTCTGTTTTTAATTTTTCAGAGGGGTGGGGTTGAGACAGCGTTCTTTTATGTAGCTTTAGCTGGCCTGGAGCTCACTGTGTAGCCCCAGGCTGGCCTTAAACCCACAATCCTCCTGTGGGCCTCCCAAGTTGCTGGGATTACGGGCATGCACCACCATGCCCAGCTTTCTTTCCTTAGGTTCTACTGAAAGAGAGTCCCAGTAAGTCTTAGATTACATGAAGAATTATAAGAAAGGGCAATCTGTTTTCGAAGGCAACTCAGGCTTATTTCCTGGGAGTTCTTTGGGGGCTTGGGAGTGTGGAGGAAGCCTCTGCAATCTGAGGGCTCTGGAGGAATCTTCTGTCTTTCCAACGGGTGTTTTGTCTTCTAGTACTGAAGTATATACACATTACCCGACTGCAATGGACATTGAAGCTTAGAATCGCTACCTTAGTGTTTCCAAAGCCTGGCAATTTTATTTCTGATATTTGTCTATTCAACATAATAGGCAATAATGTGTTTAGTGTCTATTCTCAGCCTGTAGGACATGACAGAGCTGTTTCCATATATTTTAAGTATACCAATTATGAACAATTTCATTGTTTGTTTCTTCTTAAACTGATCTTCTGGGTGGAGGGGTGGGGTTGTGTGTGGATTCATTGTGCAGACCTGCAGCCCCAGACGTGCCCCCATGACCTCCTCCTCAGTTACTTCCCTTCCTCGTGAGTCTTTAGCAGCATTACCAGATTGTCATTTCCTTTAGATGCCCCACCCATTTTCTTCTTTTATCCTGAACTAGTCCTCCCGTGTCCTCAGCTCTCCTTCCTAGAAAGAGACGGTGGTAATAGCCCCTCTTCCATGTCCTCTGCATCAGCCCCTTCAGTCGTGCCCGTGGAGCCTAAAACCAGCTCTTGAAGATCGAGATTTCAGATGTGTTCCCAGCTTCCATATTAGAATACACACGATGAAAGAGCTAGGCACCTGTGGGTTCCCGTTTTCCTCTTGATTTAGTGGCTCAAGCTTTTCTAAGAAAGGAGGGGTCCTGTACCTCATTGCTTACATTAACCTTTATAGTTAAGTGAGGCTGCATGCATTTTTCCATAATTTTATTATGGAAATATTATTTTCCATAATTTATGAGTTTAACTTAGGGAATTTAACAAATTATTCTTATCACTATAAAGTATGATTTTAATCTGAATTTTTGGGACATGTAAGTCTAATTTCCTCAGCAGTTGAATTTATCGAGAGAGGGTAACAGAAGAGATCCTTACTTCTTATTTAGCCTTTACATTTTATGTCCCAATTTTTTTTTTTTTTTGAACTACTACATTTCAGAGAACTCATTGGAGCCCGTTAGCATGCTGGGGTCTGTGTGTTGTTCTGGCACAATTATGGGCGTTTATTTTGAGCGAAGTAATCAGCCTCATCCTTTTCCCTCTCAGATGAAATCATTCTTGGTCGAGATCTAAGATAATGAGCATTATCTATCTAGGTCTGCTCATTGAGCATCCTGGTCAATGCTGTTTCTTACACTCAGCTGTTCAACCAACTAGCTCCCCCAGCTAAACAAACAAAATATTCATAAATGAATACTACAGCTAACATAAATGGTAAGTTTTCTGTTTTCATATGTTCCTGACATGTTAACTGGTAGTTCGCTCACTCTGTTTTAGTGCTCACCTTAATTAACTATGGCAGTGTGCTCAGACAAAGCCTTATTCGTTTTGAGTTTTGTTCTCCTACTATTCAATACATGGGTCCTCCCTCCCAAAGTAGGAAATAGTAATGTTTTGTAATGGAAATTACAAAATCAAATTCCACAGCTGATTTGTGTGATTGGATTTAATGTTGCTCCTACAGCCAGCCCAGCCCACGTGAAGAAGTCTGTCCTGTTGTTTTTCCAGAGTGGACCGCATCCCCTCCCTTTCCTTGAGTGTTTACATGGTTAGCAGTTGTGGCGGGGATGGGGGGCTTGACGATGGAGAACCAGCGTCTGGTTCTGGGACTTGACAGACCTCTGGGGACTCCAGTACTATCCAGATTCAATAGATGGCCCCCACGTGGCATAGCAGGTGCCCTCAGCCTTGTTAGGGAAGTGCAGAGGGAAACCAGCTTAGATTTTTTTTTTTTTTTTTTTTTTTAAGATTTCCTGGAGGAAATGGTACCAGCTGAATCAAAAATGCTGTGTCCCTATCCAAGGAAGACAGTGGTACCTGATCCCTCCATGTTGGAACTGTAGCCCAGCCCACTCAGTTGGACAGTTGAAGGAGATTTTGACTAGACTTGTGCAGAGGAAAAAGGGACAGGGTTTTCCCCATCTAAGACAAATGATATTACTCAAAAGCAGCATTATTGTGATGTTTTAAAGAGGAACTTAGGGGCTAGTGATACAGCTTAGCAGGTAAAAGCTCTTGTTGGACAGCCTGAGTTCCCAGGACCCACGTGGTAGGAGAGAACCCACGCCCACAAGTTACCCTATGATGTCCACATGTCTCACACATACAATATTACAAGTTCTTTTCTTTTAAAAGAAAATTACCTTCAGTAAAGTATTCCTGTATTGTCCCAGTATTTGCTGGAACAAATTTATATATTCAAGATTACTATTGATAACTAAAGGAAAGACAAATTACTGTTTTACTGACTTTGGCTTTAAATTTATTCATAGAAAAACTATAGAAATATTATAATAATAGTAGTACCTCAAAATAATTCTGATAAAATGTGCTCCTGATTCAGTTCCTATCTTATCATGGGGTATGTAATATTCATTCTCTCTAGAAGAAACATGTCTATATCCTCAGTGGCATAGAATTAATAATCTGTCCATTCCATTTTTAAGCCTGAATAGTTTCAAATTTTGCCATAAATTTTTATCTTTATGTTTTGGGAGTTTCTTTTTATTTGTAGCTTGTGAACAGCTCCTTTAGAGACTGTTTGTAATCATCCATGCAGCATAGTACTGCATGGCACCTGTCTTCTGTAGAGCCCAGAGTGTCCACATGCATTATTTCATGAAACCTGACAACGCCCCTGTGGAGCAGGGGCGTTTTGCAAGAGATTAGGGGTTGCTTTGCTGCGTCAGCAGTGCCTTACAGCATTATGGTAAGCTAGAAAAGATTGAGGTCAGGTACTAACTTGCTCTTGGGGAAACCCTGTGTGCAACCAAATATTTTCCTTGGCGATTCAAAGCTGACAACTACCGCTGTTCTCTTTTCTCCAAAGCACACTGCTCACTAATGTGATTTAAAAAGACAACAAACATCACATTTTGAAGAAGCCTGTCTGAGACAGTGTGTGGTTTTGAGAGTCAGGTGAACTCAAGGGACAAGAGCCCAGCATCTCCTGCAGTCTAGGCTGGAAACGTGCAGAGAAAGGCCGCCTCCTGCTCCCACAGGGCCTCTCACAACTGGATCTTTCCACCCTGTCTGTCATATCTTCAGCCACGTTGTCTGCCTCACCTGCAAGCTATCCCCTGGTAGGGAGCATTTCCAAAGAGGTTTCTTGCTTTCAAACTGTCCACCTTTGCTGAGGCTACACTGATTTCAAAATGCCATTGGTTAGAATTTTTTTTTAAAGTCTAGATGATAGTGTTGTGTGCACTCATCAAGCATTTGGAAGCTTAAGATTATTGAGATTCAAAGGAAGAATGCATTTGATGCAGATTTCTTTTTTATTTCATTATTAAAGTGGTTGTACTTTGTTGGGGAAACATCTCTTGTGGCCAACATCTGTAAAGCAAAACTGTCTTTTAGTTCATTTAAGCATATTAATTTACTAGGGACAGTTTCATTTACTGGGGCATGTTTTCCTGTTCATGGCTACCGAACTGTGATGTGTTCCATGGCCTCTCACCTTCTGAGAGATTGTCTTACATCTTAACCATCAAATAACCAGGATATATATGACCTATACACCTGCCACAGTGTAAACTTCCCTGGAGACCAAATTGTCACGCTTTAAGACAGTTGTTCTGATTTCCTGCAAGTGGATCTGGCTGCTTGAACAGTCCTTGTATTTTAGATCATAAAACCATTGTAAAACCCAAGGGAATTACCAGGATGCAGTATTTTTTCCTCGAACTTTCAAAGGTTGCTGGAGAATGGCATGCATATGAAAAGGAAAAGGTACAGTTATAGAAAGGTAGTGATGACCCTAATTCAGGAACCTTTGTAAAGGGACCTTAATTTCATTTGACCTCAGCGTGCAAATTGTGGCAACTTCTTTGCCTGTAGTTTTGCTGGGCTCTGAAATATGCAGGTACCATCCAGTCCTCTCTGCTTCTGCCACCGGGTTGAAACATGGCAGTCTCCAAGTCAAGCTGGCCACTTGCTTGCTTTGTATAGCTGTGAATTGTAAAGTGCCTGCTGCTTTCAATAGTTGTGGGCATTTGCTTGATGACTTGGTCACTGCCCCTCCATTGTCAGTTACAGGAGGAAAGAACTCACGCCATAAGAAGGGTCAACCCTGATTTCAGTGCACCCTGTTGCCTTACTGTGTGACGCCTTAGTATAACAACTTCCTAGGATGACCAGGGAGTGGGGGTACATTGACAGTGGTTAAGGAAACATCCACTCTTAGCAAATCTAGAAGACCCATGTAGACATTATTTCCATGCCGCTGCCCATCTTTCCTCTCCACACTCTTTTACCTTGTCTCTTATTCAGTGTAGTGATGTTCTCTGCAACCACAGTGTGAGCATACTTCTCAAAACCCACAAATACAAAGCAGGCTGTAGGGTTGGAGAGACATCATGTGAAGGTGCTTGCTACCAAGCCTGATTCATTTCCGATTCACCAAACCTGGGTTTGATCCCCAAAACCCGCATGGTGGAAGAAGAGCCAACCCCCACAAACTGCCCCTGACTTCCACACTGTACACACATACATATATACATAACAAATTAAATAAATAATAAATATTTTTAATTTAAAAAGACAAAAATAGCAGAACACCTTTTCACTATTCAGCTACCAGGATTACACACTTTTCATCCCTCCTTTCTTTCAGAAGAATAAACGTGAGATTTTCTAAGCTGTGTTTCTCTGTAATGAGGATGTCAATTCTTTTGTCATATCATTTGTGTATACTTGTCTGCCTGCCTGTCATCTGTTAAGTGTTAAGTAGCCTCCTTCTCATGAGTGGTTCCTAACAGGTGGTTGTTTCTTAATCTTCGATAGCTGAGCATGGTGGCATACGCCCTTAATCCCAGCACTCAGGAGGCAGAACCAAGTGGATGGCTGTGAGCTAGAGGCCAGCCTGGTCTAAATGGTGAATTCCAAGCCTGCAAGAGCTTCATAGTGAGACCCTGCCTAAAAGAAAGCAACATATCCCCTCCATCCCACCCCACCCCCCAAAAAAAACCAAACTTTTTTTGTGAACCAAAGAGAAAGTAAGCGTGCAGGACAGTGACCCCTCCATGGAGGCAACTTGGCATTCCCTGGACAAGTCACTAGGCTGTGAGCTCCACCTGCGGTCACCACTCTCACATCTCGGTTAGGCACTAAGTTTGTCTAGGTTATTGGGGTTTTTTTTGGTGACCACCTTGCTGAGGTGAACCAGATAGAACCAGATTCCTGGCTACTGAAGATAGGAAAGACTTGGGTGCTTTGTAGGAGTTTCTGGAAAACTAATTGTGGCAGCTTGAACCTGTAATCCCTGCTCTCAGGTGGAGTTCAGAGTTAGCCCGAGCTACAATGTGTGAGATTTTCCTAGAAGAAAGCCCCTCCCCCACTGTGTGACCTGTGACCCTGGTCCTCTGAGCCCCTTTCTGAGGAGCTCCAGACTTAGCCCAGAAACCTTACCTTTGCTATGGTGCATGGGACTGCTTAGCTCGTTCGCTGAGTAGCCAAACCATTCTCTTGTCATTGTGTGCCTTTCCTTGCTCAGATGACATGACTTGACGTAATTTGATGTTTTAGTTCTCCAAATTGGATGATTCTGTGTTTAATTATCAGCTTTTCTGCATTAGGGGCTTTAAATTGGGAACACCTGCTTTTTTAACTCACTTGGTAGTGAGGTCCTCCCATGGATGTACGAAGGCTGGTGTGAGAGAGCCTGGCATAGACAGCAGTAGGCAGAAGAGATGGGAGTGTCCGCCCTGCAGTGTTGTTAGCACCCACTGAGGAAGCAGTGTCTTTGGAATGGAATCCAGTGTGGGGCTGTAGAGAGAAGCTAGACTAGAGATGCCCTGGTGGAGAAGACAGGAGAGAAAAGTAGGCTGGTCTGAGTCACGAGCCAGAAGCAGTGGGGCTCCTTGAGGGGATGGCCCCAAAGGCAAGTGAGGGTCGGGTGCCAAGGTGGTTCTCAGGTCCCTGGTGCCCAGGGAGGCTTCCGTTGGGTGATGTGAGGTCCCGGAAGGGAGACTTTGCTTCCTGAAGAACGGACACCGCTAGGTGATGGAACGGACAAGCCAGCCCTCCTTCCTTGCGTCCCTGTACCCTTCTCTGTGGCTTTACGGACTGTGTTCATGGAGCCCAACTTTACTGTTGTCTGTGGATATAGACCCTGAGTTGAGCAACCTCTCCAGGGATTGATCAGCCCTTCCTCTAGCTAAACAGACCTACTAGAGCAGTGGTTCTCAGCCTTCCTAATGCTGCAGCCCTTGAGTACAGTCTTTGTACTGTGCTGACCCCCAACCATGAAGTTATTATTGTTGCTACTTCATAACTGTAATTCTGCTACTGTTATGAATCGTAAATTTGTGTTTTCTGGTGGTCTTAGGAGATTCCCCAAAGGGGGTGTGACCCACAGGTTGAGAACCACTCATGCATGACTGTTGCTAGGGCCCAAACCTCCTCCAGCTTTGGGAAGGACAAGAAACTGGTAATGTTGGTTTTAACACTAGATTCCCTGCAAAAATAACACTCTGTTAAACAAAAAAAAAAAAAAAAGTCTTATTCCCTCCCTCCTCCACCTTTCTGTTCTGGGGATTAAATCTGGGGTCACGTGTTCTAAGCAGTCTACTATAGAGCTCATCCCATAGCCCTAGGTTTATTTCCTTAAGAACTGATGTGACTAGGAAAGTCTGTGTTCTAGTAAGAAACCTGTGATGCCTAAATCACTTTCTTATATATTGTGGTTTCCCAGGTGAGAATCTGGATCAATACAGTCGGTTTGGTGGGATCTCACCCTCTGAAACTTAGCTATGGGGTGACCTCTGGAGCCTTTCCTTCCTTAGGAGTGCTTTTCCCAGTGACCCCACAGCCTTAGGAGTCATCTGGTGTCCTAAGTGCCGATCGATGGTCTGCCTTTCCATCTCTACTCACTGTGATTCCAAAACTCGGTCTCCACATACACACCATCTAGCTAGTACACAGTATAGCTTTGCAAAATACATTTCTGTATTTTGGTCTGCAGGTCTGCAGATCCTGGCTAATCTGAATTCAACTCAGTCCCTGCTGTGAACCATTCAGTGTTATCATAGTGTTGTTGAGCACTTACTGTGTGCCAGGCAGTGGACAACTGATTTCCTCAGAGCCCCCAGGAGTTGAGTGGAAGAAAGGCCTGGGATGAGTGGAGCAGTGGGGTGGGGCAGCCACCAGGATAGCAAAACCAAGAGGCTCAAAGCTGTTGAAATGAAGCCTTGTGCAGCAGGGAGGTAGGTGGTCCTCAGAGAAGGTGCTGGGGCAGGCCTGCTATGGAGCAGTATGGAAAACAAACCTTCCTAGTGAGGGGGTTTCCCATGGTGATGAGCAGGACAATGATTTGAACAAATGTTTGCATGCCGTAGCCCTGTCTTTTTCAAGATTTTAGAAATAACTTTTTATGTAATTTCTATCTCTTTCAGCCCAATGCTCCTTCCAACAGAGCTGTTGTGACCATGTTACTTTCCATAGTGGCACCTATTTAGGAGAAGCTTTTGAGTGTTTCTGTAGTATAAGTTTGTGGACCTTGCTTTTGAGTCAGCATGTGTCATTTAATTTTTTTCCCTTTATGTATGAGTGTTTTGCCTGTGTATCTGCACCATGTTTGTGCAGTTCCCTGAGAGGTCAGAAGAGGGCGTCCGATCTCCTAGAGCTAGAGTTGTTTGTGAGCCACTCAATGGGTTCTGGGAATTGAACCTGAGTCCTCTGGAAAAGTAACCAGTAGCGTGTGTATTTTAAAGAAAGTAAACATTTTTAAGGAAGGAAGTTTGGGTTTGAAATTTGGTCTTTTGAGAGGCTGCTTTTTTTCTATGTCCCTTCATCCAATTTCATCCTGCCCTTTTATCCTTTTAAACCAAAACTATTTTTCTGTTTCTTGTTGAGATAGCTCTTAAAGCCTCCACTAATTACATTTTTATTTATTTTGAGTGCATGTGTGGGTGAAGGTGTGTGTAGCACGAATTCTATTGGTCTTAATAATAAAAACCCAGAATCAGACATCAGGTTGAAAGCTGAAAGATCAGAAAAGCAGAGCAGCAGCCACTACAAAGACTTCTTACTTCTAGGAATCCTCAGGCTGAAGGGGCCAGCGCCAGTCTCCACCCCGCCTTATCACTTCCTGTTTCCTCCTCCCAAGTGCTGGGATTAAAGGTGTGTGCCACCCCTGCCCGACCTCTAGTGACTAGCTTTGCACTTGGATCTCCAGGCAAGCTTTATTTGTTAGAGGTGTGTGTGTAAGCATGTGCCAGGCACACGTGTGGAAGTCAGAGGACAACTTGTAGGAGTCTGTCTTTCCACCATGTGGGTCCCAGGGCTCAGACTTAAGTCAGCAAGCTTAGTGTTGATGGTGCTGAGCCATCTCCCTAGTCCAAATGTACTTGAAATAAATTGTTTCCATAAGATGTTAGTTAGCCTTTGCCTCCTGAACTCCTGCTGCAGAAGGTAAGGGTACAGACTCGCACATGATCACACTCATGTGATAGAGATGGAGGTGCACACGTTCACCAGTTGTAGTGGACGATTCCATGACAGACTTGATGCTTGTTTGTTGCCTCTTGGTTTACTCCCTTGTAGAACTCCTAGGGCAGTGGGTATGGGCTTTCAGTACCAATGTGGTTCATTGCCCACCTGATTGTCCTTGGTTTTGTTTCCTTTTTCCTTCTGTGATGCGACTTTAAGCTCCTTCAGGGCGTGATGAGTGCAGCACAGGAATGTAACTTATCTAACTGAGCAAATGCTAAACACTCACATGACTTCCAATGAAATGGACCCAGTGTCCATTTACCTATCCGTGAATCCCAACAGGTGGTGTGTGAAGTGCTAATTCAAAGTTTTATGTGGTTATAGGAGAATGGATAGAGCTCTTGGGGACACAGGCAGATTTCTAGCCAGTTTTACCCTGATTCCTCCTTAGTAACCATCTCTCTTGATAAGTGTTACTATACTGTCTTAAAAGGAGTTGTACTAGCTAGTTTTATACTAACTTGACACAAAATATAGTGATCAGAGAGGAGGGAACCACAGCTGAGAAAATGCCTTCATAATGTTAGACTGTCGGCAAGCCTGTGTGGCATTTTCTTAATTAGTGATTGTGGGGAGGGCCCAGCCCATTGTGGATGGTACCATCCCTGGGCTGGTGGTCCCGGGTTCTATAAGAAAACAGTCTGAACAAGCCATGAGAGCAAGCTAGTAAGCAGCTCCCCTCCATGGCCTCTGCATCAGCTCCTGCCTCCAGGTTCCTGTCCTGCTTGAGTTCCTGTCTTGACTTCCTTCAATGATGGACTACAGTGTGGAAGTGTAAGCCTAATAAACCCTTTCTTCTCCAACTTGCTTTTTGGTCACGGTGTTTTGTCGCAGCAAAAGAAACCCTAAGAAAGACAGAAATGAAACCAAGTCCTCTTTCTCTGAAGATGGCGTCAGAGGATATGGTTGGCTGAAATGGTCTTGAAATTGGTTGAGTTTGCAGGGTTTGTACAGAAGGGAAATCGTGATACACTAAGTAGAAGCTCAATGTCAAAAGTGAGGGAGGCAACTTGGGGCTTAGGTTCCTCCCACTACTAAAGAAAGTGCAGCTGCACATTTTTAATATGCACGGCAGGAGATTTCAGCAGCACGATGATATATAGTGCATTAATGTTGAAAAGATAAACACATTTGGAGAGCACAGGAAGGGCCTGTGTTTTTATGTTAGCAGAATACTTCCTAATGAATAAGAATGTGCTGCTGGCTTCACAGAGCCATATGGCAGCTTTTCTAATTTTAGTTGGGTGCAGATGCATAATTCTCTCATTTTACCTTCTAGAACCTTTGAGATGCTACATAACTTTCCTTGTACTATTTAATCTAGAGTGCTTGGCCAGACACTGCCCATCATGTTTCCGTGACTTCTTTCTTCTGCATGGGTCTGCACAGGTTGCACTGCCCCTGATTGGGAGTCACTTCATCTGAAGCCAGCGGGTCTTCAATGGAGCACACGGTGGAAGCTGCGTGTTCCCAGTAGAATCTTAGGGTTGCTGTGGAGGTGATTAGATGCCTGTTTGACATCAGTCCACCAAACAATTGATAGATTTCTGAGTGAGTGCTTCTACTCCTTTTAAAGCAGTGGAATTAATTATAAAACCTGTACAGTGTGTCTGCTTCATTTTAGCCAAAGATTCTGATGCTTTAAATAACTTGGATTCAGTAAAAGCAGTTACCTTCATGCTTGGCCTAACGTGAAAGTCACTGAAACTTTTAATTGGCTTTCACGTCAAGGGTGGATCTCCACAGAAATGTTTCTCTATGTGTAAATGCCTCTGGATTATCCTTCAGCAGACATTTTCACAGAACGGTTACTATTTGTGGAATTCTGTCTTTTTACAGCTAATGTCCATAAGCTTTCTACAGCCTCTTTAGATTATTTTACTTTAAAAAAAAAAAAAAGAAAGAAAGAAAGAAGAAAGAAAGAGAAAGAAGACAAAGAGTGAACATTGACTTCTCAGAACCATGATAATGTACCACCTGTCCCAGGCATAAAGTAGCACCTAGGCTTCTAAGCAATCCCTGATTGCTGCCACTGCTCTGCTGGAGTTAGAACTGTCCTGTGGCTAGCCATCCAAGCCATTGCTGCCCTCCCAGTGAAGGGAGGAGCCCAGTGTTCTGGCAGTGTTTTGTGGAAAGACTGAGCACTTCTCAGTGCACTTGGCTAATAAACAAATGCACAAAACTAATGTATAAGCACCAGTACACTACCATAGACCATAGAGGAATGTGTAAAAGTCTTTAACAAAATAAAACACTTCATAATTCCCAAATATCTCATATATGCTTTCTTTAAAAATAAATTTCTTTTTGGCTAGCCTGTATTTCTGATTTATTGCTGTTCTCACCAGAAAACTGGAATTTTACTTTCAAATTTATGCCTATACATGGCAGTGATAAAGAGCAATTTAATCCAGCCACTTCAAAGACATATTTTCCCGGTATTGTTATTATTATTTCTAGAGATCAAATGCCCCACCTTTTCTTTTGTTCTCAGAGAAAGGACGAGTAATAATTACTTATGAAAAAATATGGAATTTAATATTAATGATTTTCCCCAGTTTGTAGTATGACTCATCTTAACACAGTCCCTGAAGAGATGGGATTTGTTCTTTGCTTTGAAACTGGAAATCTAATTAATTGGTATTGGATTTCTGGAGTGCAGGCAGATGGAGGAGGGAGTGAGCAGGCGGGATGTCCCCCAGCAGCCACCCAGGAGGACAGGGGTAGTCAAAAGGCGCTGGAACAGGGTGTGGAAGGGCTGTCCAGCCAGGGTTCGGCATCTGTAAAACAGAGCTGGTAAGGAGCTCGTTCGTGATTCTCAGAAATCTTTTGGAGAGCAGAGAAGAAAAGGAGAGAATATGGCCTTCGTTGTTATTCTCTGAGGTCATGTCTGTATCTAAAAAGAGTGACTGCCGTGGCTAAGGCACAGCAGGGAGACATGATGAACTCACAGCAGAGAGGGGACTCTGGAACTGAAATGCTAGCCTCCCCCTCTCCAGTGTTAGCATGAGATTTCATAAGGTTGTGATCATGTGAAATCTGGACCCAGACTTCCACTGGTGCCTCAACCAAAGGATATTTTTATAACAATGTATTTTTATAGTTAATGGATGCAAAATATAGAAAACTAAATATAGTTCATGACCGCTGAGAAAACTGCCTAATTTAAAAATATTAAACGGTATGTTTTAGTACAGTAATGCTGTACTTACAGAAGTATAAATATCTAAGGATTGAAGCTTATTTTTGCATGATTCATACAAACAGCATGCTCATCGCTACACTGTCGAGATACAGCATATGTCCAGTTTACTGCAGTTTGTCTCAGAGGAGACTTCCTCATCCTCCAGCTTCCTCCCTCCTTTCCTCTTCCCCTCCCCCTCCTTCTCTGCTTCTTCCTCCCTACCTCTTCTGCTCCTCGTATTTCATGTCAAGGCTGAACTGAACATTGAACTGAAGTACCCAAATACTGTAAATTCAGGACCAGTTGAATTTTGATTCCAGCCATGTTTCTGGGTGTTTTGTAAAGCTTCACAGTATTGATTATTTTCATTTTACTATTGAGAAGCGGCCCAAACATAAAAATCAGTTCAGAACTGAATAACACATAGCACATTTTCTAGAAAATGAATGTGTTTCCAACACCCTCACGAGTGTGAGACTGAGATGCTGGGGTCTTGGCTGCTAGCTTTATTTATCTGATGGCGAGCAGTGAAAAGTTCTCGCCCTCAGCATAACTTCCCTTGCCATTTCTCTGACACCTACTGGGTTTTCTTCCCAGTCACATGGTCCACTTCAGCCTCATCTGGGGAAATTATTGTTTCATTTTTGTTCATCACTTGCTAGAACTCTAGGTCATTTGACAACACTTAAGAATATCTTTAATCCCAGCCTTGGGAGGCAGAGGCAGGAGGATCTCTGTGAGTTCGAGGCCAGCCTGGACTATAGAGCAAGTTCCAGGACAGTCAAGGCTACACAAAGAAGACCTATGGAGGGAGGGGCAGGATTGGTTTTTCAAGGCCTGCCTGAGACTTTGGGTAGCCTGATGGCACCCATCCACGTTCACATCCTGCAGAATCCAACCCAGTCTTAACACACATGAAACACGTTCAGCAGCATCTAGTCATTCCTTTCTTCTCTGAACTAAAACTGGTTCCTTGCAGCTCAGCTCCCCATTTTCCAGTTCTGTTGAATGACACCTGCTTTGCCCTCCTGGTGGCAGTGTGGGCTCTTGGCCAGAGGATGGTTCTCCACACTTCACCCACTCACCTTGTCAAAGACCACTGAATGCAGCCCGTAGGCAACATCGCACTTCCTGTATGGGCTGAGGTAGAACACTCGTGCTCTGATACTAGAACCACCTGCTGCCTTTTTCCTTTTCAAGGTTTATTATTATAAGGAGAAACAGCATATTTTGTTATTGTAAACAGATATTTCTGGGTAATACTTAAGTTTATCCAAGGTTTCCAGAAGTCTCCTACACAGACATTATCAGAGCTAAGTCATCTCCTGGCCCTAGTTATATCTGATTGATAATTTCCTAAAAACAAACTTCTGTGCTGACCTGCTCTTGATTCCTTGTATCTCCGTGTCTTTTCCTAAAGGTGTAAAATGCTCTGCCTGAGCATGTTGCTGTCACATTTACAACATGCAGGCATGAGGTTTATATAAATGTTGGGGGTAACTGCCTAATTGAGTTATCAGGAAAGCTGTGCAGATTACACAAAACTACTAGTAGATGAATTTGCTTCCTCAGAATAAAGGTCATATCCTTTAGATACGTAACTCATAGTGTAGTCATTGCATTAACAGACAGCTGTCACAAAGATCACTGAGATGTGTTATTTGACCCTTAAAGCAACAATAGTACACACCCCACAGAAAGCAATCGTTCACTCTTTTGTGATATCAGAACCTTATATGACGATAGACTTAGGTTTTCTAGCAAGCAATTTAAAAAAAAAAAAAAAAAAAAAGGAGAAAGAAACTGAGCGCCCACACTCATCTCCACTCCCTAACTGTGGAGTGTGGCCAGCTGCCTCAGGCTCCACCATTACATCTGTGGTTCTTACCACTGCCCTCTCTCCATGTGCACGGACCTTCAGTTTGTGAGCTAAAGTCAACTTTCCTTTCTTGTCAAAACAATGAGAAAAGTACCTAACATTCGTGGTAACATAAATTTGAGGGTTATTTTCTTTGACACTAATTTTTGTAATCGTAAGTTCAAGTAGTATTATTTTATTGTGTTTAAAGAGCAAATACTGTGTTTTTAAGATTAAAACTTTTTAGGGGCTGGAGAGAAGGATTCACAGTGAAGAGCACAGCTGTCAGTGGTAGGTACAGTGTTCCCATTCAATGGGTAGCTGTTGCCTCATCTCTCCCTGCCCCCAACATTAACTTCAGTCAGGTGTCCCTTTCCACCCCCTTCTCTCCTTCCCTCCTTCTTTAACCTGGAGCCTCACATTTTCCCACTAAACCACATGCCAGACCCAGGTCCATCATTTAAAAGGAATGAGATAGAGAGATTTAACAGAAGAAGAATGGTCTGTGGGAGTAGAGCTGCATTGAAATTTCTGTGTCCAGACAAATGATTCTCCAGAAACCCTAGCCCATGTTCCTTAGCCCTGCCCATCTCCTCTCTTCCCAGTCTTCTGCCTGTACCCTGAAGGGTTAGGGAAGCAAAGGGGAAACCCTAGCCCATGTTCCTTAGCCCTACCTGTCTCCTCTCTTCCTGGTCTTCTGCCTGTACCCTGAAGGGTTAGGGAAGCAAAGGGGAAAATAATTTCCTATTCCCATCAACCTTCTAATTCACTTATTCTCGATGTTCTGGGAATTAGTACCAGGGAAACTCCTGTTTGTCAGCTAGACATCAATACTTAGTGACATTCTTAGCCTACAGTGCTGGCCATTGAGAATACAGATGTGGTCCTCTTTCTGATGAATCTCTCTTCAAATGGGAAAGCCTTCCAGTAGGGCAGCATCCTGTTGGGGCAGTGTTCTGTTTTGTGGACTGAAGGAGGCAAGAATATACAGATAATAACCTAGAACAGTAGGGTCACGACCCCTTTGGGGGTCAAACGACCCTTTCACAGGGGTTGCCTAAGACCACCAGAAAACACAGATATTTATATTGTAATTCATAACAGTAACAAAATTGCAGTTATGAAGTAGCTATAAAAATAATGTTATGGTCGGGAGTCACCACAACATGAGGACTGTATTAAAGGTCGCAGCATCAGGAGGGTTGAGAGCCACTGCTCTAGAAGTATATCAGGCTCTTGTGGCAAGGCAGGTCTTCCCAGTGTACCCACGCTCCCTACAGTCTGAGAGCCTCTTGGGAGGACATCTCTGGTGGGAGAATGCACCCCACAGACAGTGAGGAGGACAGGAAAGGCCACAGTGTACTCATCCCAAGCACGGGTCAGCAGCACCTACGCTCTTCCACACTGGAGAGGAAACTAAGGAAGGAGGCATTGGGAGCCCTTGGAAACCCACAGTGCGGACATAGTGCCTGAGTTTTGAGCTCTAGGACTAATGAAGCATGGAAGCTTAATGTCTGAAGCATGCAGGGGCCTCCATAAGGCGGTGATGGGTATAGGAATCGGCCCACTCCTGAGGGCTACACATGGGCGGCACGCAGGGGCAGCACTACAGAGGAAAGATCAGCACTTCAGCAGAGTATTCCCTGAGACGCAGGTAAAAGATGTGATGGCTCAGGTCCTGATCCTGTAGCTGCGGACAGAGGAGTGGGGATACTGGCTAAACACCAAAGTGTAACTCTGTGTTTGTTTAGGGTTTACATAGCAGGGAGGAGAGAGTCTGATACAGTGACAGACCTAGTCCTCTGTCCTGTGACAGGAGAAGAGGGATGCTTCCTGCTCTGAGGACCGTTAGGTTGAGACAAAGCCTGTGGAGACAGCTCTAGGGAGTTAGCAGGGAAGGGAGCAAAAGATGCCACAGGTGACACCCACAGCACGCAGTTAGAGAGGCCACCAAGTCACATCTCTGTCTGGGAGGGTGAGTCAGGAAGGTGGTCCAGCTATCCGGAGAGGCAGGCCGGGCTGCTGTTGGTCGGCTCTGAGGAAAATGCTGCATGTGGACACAGTGAGGAGAATGAGATGCAAACCCTGTGGGATGGCAGCAGTTGCATTTGTAGACAGCCCTGGGTTTTTTGTTTTGTTGTGTTTAAAATCCTTTGTTACATTTGTATTTATTTTGTGTGTGTCCATGGGGAAGGATGGCACTCAGAAGACAGCATTATGGGAGTTGGTGCTCTCCTACCATGGGAGTCCCAAATATCAAACTCAAGTCATTAGGCATGACGGCAGCTGCCTTTACCCACTGACCCACCTCACCTAACCAGCTTGGCAGTTTCTAAAGTGTGTGTGTTTTACGTGTTGTTTGCTGTGTCGTTGGTGCACGCTGTGGTGCTCAGCTGGCAGACGCTGAAACAGACACTGAAGAAGGAGGTTTGCTCTGACCTAATAGTGGAGTACAACTTGAGCTACCTAGTCAGTCACCTTCTCTCTCTGCTGGCAAATACACATCACCAAGACTTGCCTTTGGGAGTGGCTAGATAGGGGGGACCTACATACTTTCTACTTATTTTTAGCTTCCATAAATGTGGCTTTAACAGATTTTCAAAATGCTGTATAAAATTGTTTTTATAAAAAAAGTTATTACGGTCATGAAAAAGCAAGTTGATTGTGAATGCTAACTAGAGTTTCAGTTTATTGGTTTGGACTTTTTATTTTTTTGCATTTAGTTATAATGAAAACATGCAGCGTAAACAAGGATGTAATTTATTCGGTTTACAAGTAATTGACACATTGCTTCTGTGTTGTTTTCTGGCAGGTTGTGGCTCTGTATGCTATGCTGTAAACTGACGTTACCATCCTTGAAGGAGCTCATTTACACATGGATTGCTAGCCACATATCTTTTCTCCTGTGCACTTTTTTACACAGTGTCTCATGCTGATGGTGTCCTCAGCCCTGGGAATTTAAATCTAGGAGCACTGTCCAGTGCCTCTGTACAGTCAAAGCTCAGCCATTGGCGCTATCCAAGCACCTGGTGGGGATGCCTTAAGTCATTAAGTCCTTTGAACAAGTTAGGTCAAGGCTTCTGTTATTCTTCCTCCAATATGGAGGAGGATGTGTCCCCTAATTTTGCTATGGAACTCTGAGCAACAGACTACCTCCCCCCATGCTAGTTCGGAGACTCTCCTGAATAGAAACTAATTGTGCCATAGTATACTACAGTTTCATAATCTGTATTTTTAAAATGCCTGCACAAAACCTCTAAACTCATTTTCTCAAAAGCCTGAAAGGAGTTCTGATGTACCTGGTCTGGAGGTAAAAGGTAACAGCTAGCTCCTCCTTCCAGACATTCCTCTGCTCCAGGGGGGCAGTTGGGATGTACTCTAACTCATTTATGGACACATCTGACCCCACTGGAGAGTTTGCTGTTAAGTCTGCCCTTGAAATAGCACCACGATTTAATTTGCTCTTCCGTTTGTTGCAGAGAAAGCAGCAGCTGCCAACATAGATGAAGTGCAGAAGTCAGACGTGTCCTCCACAGGGCAGGGTGTCATCGACAAGGATGCACTGGGGCCTATGATGCTTGAGGTACCACACCCTCCTTTGGTTTTGTGTTTTAAAATGTTTTCAGTATTCATGTACTGTGTTGAATTTCAGGTGAGCATAACTTAAGGAGAAGCCATGCTCCTGTGCTCACTAATGCATGTGTCTGTGTTAGAGCTCTTGCCTCCTGCACGTGTATGTTTACAAGTACAACATAGAGCTCAGTTAGATGAGATTACAAGCCGGCAGGCTTTCACTGTCCACTGAGCACTCCTTTTCCAGAGCTGTACTTACACGTCCTGTTAAGTTCCGTGGGATCCGTTCCTCTGGTTCAGCGTCCATGTGTGTCGTGTGCCTCTGCCTGCATAGACAGCTTAAAATGTGAAAACCAAAGAGGTTGATGCTTTTAGGGCTGTTACTTCAAACTAGCTCATTTGTCTCATAAAAATGAAGGTTGAAATTGGATGAAGGGACTTTTTGAAAGAGTAACGGAGTGGCTGCTCTTGGCGGCCTTAGGGCAGCTACTGTCTCAAGCTTATAAAATCTTCCCTAGTTCTGTTAACTAGTACTAAACACAAAGTGCTTTGCTGTCCCTCTTTCAAAATTTAAATTCTACATGTGGGATATGGTAAGATGAGAGAAAAAATACCACTGAATAAAGAAACCGAGATGCTGAGACATCAGTTATGCGAGTTCTCCGAGTAATTTGCTCTGCTGATGACGTTCTGAGTCGAAAGGACCACGTGGCCAGAGCTGCGGCATTGTCGTCTCGGAAGCATCGTGCTGCTGCAGCGGCCACGTGGGAGTAAGAACAGGGACTTTTAAAACAAAGCTAGCTAGTACTCTCTTGACCTTACTGTCCCTTTTCTTATAATTTTTGTTTCTTAGAAACCTAATTCTGTAGGAACCTGCTGTATAACCGGGGCCTGGAGATGGAAGAATAAAGCTCTCCTGACCCAGTCTTTGCATTTAAAAATAACAAAATTCATTCCCTGGGGCTGGACCTGCTAGTGAAAAGGCTTTAAATGACCTAGGTTGGCCCTTGTGCGCAGGGGCACAGCACTTAATGGGATTTTCCGTACTCATCACAGCCATAGAGGAACACCTCCCATTTGGTTCTTAAAGCAGTAAAGAAGGTTGTGACCAGGTGACTATTTAGAATTCCATAAAAGAAGTGGGCAGCTTCCTTTGGAAAAACTTAGGAATTGCAAGCAGAAATTTACTTGGAATTTTTCTATATACCTGTTTGTTATGTCTGGGGAGGGGAAAGAACACTGGAGACTCCTCAGAAGACCTCTGAGGCTTCTAAAAAGAAATGCTTAGAGCAACCACAGGCTATGGCTGAGCCCTTGAGAACAAGTTCGTTAATCGTAGAAATTGGATTGCTGGACGTCAGCGGCCCTGATCTCATAAAATCAAACCAAGATTTTTGCTGTTTGAAAATAATCTTCTGGGAATTGAGTGCATAGAGCAAGCGCCTGTATAGAATCCTAGTACTAAATAAATATATCAGAGCAGAAGGACCTGAGTCTAGTGGCTCATGGTTTAAATTGAAACCTTTATCCCTGTTTACATGTGATCAGTTAAACAGGGAAAGCACGTTCTAGTAGAGCTGTTCCTAGGCATAGATGCACACTCATGCTTGCATCATAGCATGGTGGTTGCTAGGCAACAGAAGCAAATGTCCGCTTTTTTCATCAGAGCATATCATAGTAAGCTTTAAAAAACACAAGCAGTTTTAGAAGACAGCCACTTTCATCTTTCAGTTTTATTAGTCTACAAATCCGCCTTCTTACAGGGTACCACGCCATAAGAAGTGGCATACTCTTCCAAAAGCAGTGCTAGTGATTCAGGGGTGAGAGCCTGAGAACATCTGCTGAGTGTCCAGCAGAAGCAGTGAGCTGACGAGGGGCACGGGGTCTGTGATGGACATATGCTCTTTCCTGTGCCCCTGCCAGCACACGCCGGTGTACACTGGTTGGTGCAGCCTGTGTGCATGCCATTTACGTATTTATATATAGTCTTGCTTTACCCTGTATGTGGTTCATATTGTAGAGAATATTTACGAAAAATCTAACCTGCGGCAATGTTTTTGGTTTGGTTTGGTTTGCGTCTTGGCTTCATTATTGTTTTTCTGGTTGTTATTGTGTCACGACAGGTCTTGACATGTAGCTCAGACTTGAACTCACGCAGTTCTCCTGCCCTCGCCGCTCGGGTGCTGGGGTTGTAGATGTATGCCACCACACCCTGTTTGCTCTTTCTTTCTCTCGTAAACGACTTGTCAGCATCCCGGACATCTATATCCGCTGTATGTGGGACTGGACGTGGTACATTCATGTTACAAGTGCAATAGACATGTATCGTGAAGAAACTAAGTGGGGTAAACTGACTGGGAGGGAGCTCTGAGCAGTGTCCAGCAGCAGGACTCTGGTTAGCAAGGATCGGAAGTGTGAAAGGAGCCGTCACTGCCAGTGCAGACAAGGAAGGTCAGGCTTCAGTTGGGTCCCCAGGATTCAGCAGCAACTCTGCCCCTGACTGTTGGAGCAGAGGACACCAGAAGGACACAGTGTGCCCAGAGCAGAGTGAACATACCCCATGGCTGTCATTTATCTTCACTTCCTACGACGGTTTAACTCACCTTTCTGTAATCTAGAGTGAAGCGACACCAGAGTGAGACAGCCCATACAGGACACATGCTACCAACACTTAGATAACTTAGGCGCCCATTTCTTAATCTGGGGGCACTCTTGGCCCATGCTGCCATCCCCATGAGTTCACCGAGCTAGAGACCCGGCCCAGATCCTTCCTTACACACCAGACAATGAAGGCCGGATGTCGCTTTGAAGGTCTGAGACCATCTGTGATTTCACTTAAACCCTGGCCACTTCGAAAGTGGTAAAAATTAGGGGATTTCCCCTGGTACTTATTTTTAAACTGAGAAAAAAATGATCGCTGGCCCCTTCCTCTCACTGCATACCATGCAGAAGTGTGGAACAAAGTGATGGTGTATGGGCTGGTGGACAGGGCTCTTGGGCTAGCCTTGTAGAGTCTTTTATCCTGGTCTGAAAAACGGATAAAGTCCTACATGTGTTCATTTGCCAACATGTATTTCCTGGTAGATTAACAGACAACAGACACGGTGTTTATTTTTTGGTTCTAACAAGAGACCCTTCTCTAGCCTCTCTTCCACTGACTAGAATGAAATCATTTCTGTTTCCCAAGAGAAAGTGTGTTAATTGAAGGGCAAGGAAACTCTGTTTCCCTTGCAGAGCTGGTCCCCTTCCTAACAGCTGCTTGGCTTTTATGTTGTGGCCTTTCTAATACAGTTGGTCTTTCTCCTTAGGCCCTCGATGGGTTCTTCTTCGTAGTGAACCTGGAAGGCAACGTGGTGTTCGTATCAGAGAATGTGACTCAGTACCTAAGGTATAACCAGGAAGAGCTGATGAACAAAAGTGTCTACAGCATCCTGCATGTCGGGGACCACACTGAATTCGTCAAGAACCTGCTGCCAAAGTCCATAGGTGAATGTCAGCTGATGCCCCGCAGCCTCCCTCCCCTCCCACATGTTTTCTTGGTGAGAGTGAGCAGATAGAACTGTGTTGTGTCGCGGCCGTGACAGCAACTGTAAGTATTCCAGTAGGAGGCATGGATGCCGTGCTGATCCTGAATGAAGGAGCGTGTTGATCTTACACAGGAACTATGTGAAAATAACTCAGAAAATAGGAGCAGCTACTGGCAGAGGTCTTTTTTATAAAGAGACAGGTTGAAACCTTACCTACATCACCCACTGCCCACCAGCTTGGATAGTCGGTTTTGCTATGGCCATCCGAAAAATGGGCCGTGACATGCTAAGATTTGCCTCTCACGGAGTTCTCTGTATAAAGAATGTGGTGTGTGTGTGTGATGTGCGAATAGGGCGTTCTGAAAGTGACCACTAGGGCACATGCCACAGTCTGGGGGTATCGACCCCAGGTTTTTCATGTTAGTCTCTTGAGCAGCTCTGCAGATGTCTTAGCAGAGCTTAGCCCATCCCCGTCTCAAGTTTCCTGACGTCCGTCCACTTGTTTTAGTCACTGCAGAAGTGCACGTGGTGGGCGTGGGCCAGCGCTGGCACTGGGCACCTCAGTGTGGTTGTTTTTAGTATTCTTACTTAGACTGTTAAGAACATCTTCACAGATAAAACGATGAACATGTTTTAGTGGGGAATAAGGTCAGGTATGAATCGGCAAGTGTCCTTTTGCTGTTTGTATGTGCTGGTCTTAAAAGTAGCCAGTAAATAGGAACATCCCCCTACCTGCTGTTATGGCCCCCCTTGCCTCATGAGGATAAAACCTTTGTTTTCCCTGACTGCAGCAGCCCTCCAAGATCGTGAGCCTTGTGTGGGGTCTTTTGTTTCAGTCACTGGTAAATGTAGAAGAAGAACAGGTTTCATAGTTGAAATGACTAATTTTCCAGTCTCTTCAGTAATGTTGTGTTTCTCAAAGGACTTATGCTTCTTAATTTGCCTGTCTAAAGAGCCCTCCCCTTTCTCCACGCTGCACCTTTTCCTTTAGTCTCCGCTTTCTTCTTCATCTGGACCAAGAAGAACTCCCCTCTCTTTGCTGGCTCTGTGTAGTCTCCATTATGTGAATAGCTTTCCCAAGTGCGGATAGTAAAGTGAGCCTTGTCTTCCGGGCTCTGGGAGGGAGCTGCCGGGCCTCCCTCAAGAACTAGAGCAGCAGCTTCGGCCTTCTGCTCTCTGGAGTGGCTTTCCTCACCAGCCTGGGAGCAGGCGCTGGCCTTAGGTCCACTGCACCACCCACTGCCCCTGGTGTTCTCTGACTGCTGACTGCTTTCCTCAAGGTCGCCCTTTCCTTTGGGGGATGATGGTAAAGAAAAGAAAGGGGATGATGGTAAAGAAAAGAAGCGGAGTAAGATAACGTTAGGGTGATTCTACGCGCAGCTCGTCCACCAGCTGCACGTTTCTCTAGAAGTCAGCTTTCACCCTTGCTCCACTCTTGGGTCCTCTCTCTAGAAACCCAAGTCAGTTGTGGTTTTCTTTGTCTTGTCGTTTTCTCTGATGCGTTTCAGAAAACACGGATGTCTTTCCCTTGGTTCAGCAACTCTTTCTTAACATCTACAATTTTTAATTTTGAAGGGAAGTTGTTTTCACTTGACACAGTATCAGTACTTTGTCTTCAGGAATTTTCAGTCCCACTGAGGACGTCTACATGGAGAAATTATGAGAGGCTGTGACTGGGTGGGTCAGGAGCAGACACACTAGAAAGTATACTCTGAAGTTTCTCTAAGAAGTTTGACAGCAGTCTGTATGAGAGGAGGCCCGAGAAGCTGGGGTGTCTCTCACGGAGCACCCTGCCATGGAATGCGATAACTCAGGAGGGAGGGATGGCAGTGGGAACCGCAGGAACAGACCTCCCTCTGGTCCTAAGGGTGGAGTGTGGGCAACCCCACCAACTGGATGGGGCGGGGCTTCTCGGTGAGGTCTGGATCACAGCTTGGGATGATTTTCATGCTCCTGACTACTACAGTCCAAATCCTCTAAAAACGTGGATGCTCAGAACTGTCGGTGCCCTTTGCAGAGTTTTGAGAAGTGTTTGCACCTCGTGAACCAGAATGCAAGCAGACTGAACTAAATTTCCAAGAAATCAAAGATAGAAACCCAAAAATAGAGTGTTCGGTATTTTATTAATAAGTAGTCAAGGCATGAACTTGAAGAAAAGCGGTGAGGTGAAAGTTCAAGTTGCTGTGTTGCAAAGCACTGTGGTTCAGGAAAGTGTCAAGCATCGTGGGCGTATAAAGTCACTGTGCTTTCCTTATGCCCTTTAAAATGGGCAGCCCTGAGCCCACTATTTCCTTGTAATCTCCGGTCCCTTTTCTCTCAGTGAATGGGGGATCTTGGTCTGGCGAACCTCCCAGGCGGAACAGCCATACCTTCAACTGTCGGATGCTGGTGAAGCCTTTACCTGATTCAGAAGAGGAAGGCCATGATAACCAGGAAGCACATCAGAAATATGAAGCTATGCAGTGCTTTGCTGTGTCTCAGCCCAAGTCCATCAAAGAAGAAGGAGAAGGTAGGACAGACCCTGAGAGAGCACCTGTCTGGTCACAGCCTGAAGAGTCAGAGTAGTGCTAACACAGAGGAAAGTGTGAAGCAGTTCCTTGATTCTTTCCCATGTTTACTATTTGTATAGTTCAGTTTTTTCCTCTATGACATTGTGGGGGTTGAACTTGTGCATGCTAAGCAAGCATTGTACCTCTAAGTTCTATCTCAGTTTGAAAATGTTCTGTGCTGATGAAAGTCGAATATCTCCGTGTCCAGCGTGGCAGCCAGGATTCACATGAAAGCAACATTCAAAACTGCAGTAGCACAACCAGGGGCATGTGTGCCTGGTGACCATGGCACTTCTGCAGCTCTGACAGTGACTGTTAAGGGGACCCTGGGTTGCCTTGAACACCAATGCAAATCTTATGCCACAGCCCCAGAAGAATGTACATGGGTATAAGCAGCATTTTCCATACTTTGCAGGGAGTGATGAAATCTGTGTAACTTCTCTGTGGGACACCACGTCTTCAGCGTGGTGTAATAGCAGAGTGGACAGACAAAGGAGTTGGCAGTGGAGGGCTTCCAGGTGCGTAAGCTTACTGGGCCACTCCCTAACGAGATGCCCTCCAACCAGCTAACGCACACAGCCGAGAGCCCCTCCTTACTATAAGATGTTGCTTCAGAGAGCACTCTGTGGGAGCAACAGGAGGGAATGAGCTTGTGATGCACTCCAGTGCAAGGAAATATTCTAGAGGTAATCAGACAGGCCAACCTCTAAGTCAGCCATAGCTCTGGCTGTGGGCAAATTCCTTCACTTCTCTTTTATTATCAATTTCTTATGTGAAATTGCCAGTGCAAGTATCAAATTTAGTACAGAATGGGGATGCAGGTGTAATTCGAGGTGGAGTGCTTAGTTGATGTGTGTGAAACCCTGGGTTCAGTTCTCAGCATGTGTGCACACACGTGCATACACGTAGGACTTACGATGATTGATGATCTATAGTCGCCACTGAATATTAGTTTAGTACTTGTTAATTCAAATGTGTAAGTTTTTTAATTTTATCAGAAAGGGATTCTGAAGAGCTATTATAGAAAATACATGGTATTTCAGAATTAGCCTTTGTTTGGGTGTGACCATCAGACAGTTTCGTTCTGTTCACTCAGCAAAAGAAAGCACTGTGGATTCATCTGTGATATTCCAAAGGCATGTAAGGTACAGCTGTATCAACTCACTGTTATGTCCTGGAGATGAGAACGTGTGGATTCTGGCTGAGGATGTAGTTCTTGGGAAAGTGCTTGCCTAGCATGCACAAACCCCTGGGTTGAGTCCCCAAACCAGGCATTGTCAGGAGGCCTGTAATCCTAGCACTCAGGAGATAGGCACAGGAAAGTCAGGGTCACCCTTGGCCACACACAGCAAGTTTGATGCCAGCCTAAGATGTAGCAGACTCTATCTTTAAATTAATTAACAAAATTGGATTTTAGGCAGAGTGTGGTGGTGCATACCTCTAATCCTAGCACTTAGATAAGATTCCGTTTATTTAAGCTGGTATAACCATAGTAATTCTGCACTTAAGAGATAGCCAGAGGATCACTGCAAGATTGAGGCCAGCTTGGTCTACAAGTGAGTTCCAGGCCAGCCAGAGGGACATAGCAAGACACTTACATTAAAAGGAAAAAAGGCAGGGGGTAGATCTGTCTGTTCCTGAAATGTAGCATAAATGAGGGCTTCTTTTCCTTTTTTCCTCTTCCTTTTATTGTAGCTGCAATACTGAGCATTGAACTCACAGCCTTACACATTATAGGGAGTGTTCAACCACTGAGCCACATACCCCACTCCCCACGATGATTGCATTTTAATCTAAAGATACCAGCTATTACTTGATATCCCCGCCCCCCCCCCAAAAAAAAGCTTCCCAAGTTTAAAGGTGAATGATTGCAAGTCTGTGGTGTGAGAAGATGTGAAGAGCCTGTTTTGTTTCTGGAGCAGCCTTTCGTCAGCCTTTCTTTAACTTGAAAGAGCCATACAATGTGCTCTGCATGTTATAAGGTATATAAAACATGTCACTGTCCTCCAGTATATAAAATGTGTCATGGTTCCCCAGAAGTGATCCTCCATATGGAAAACAGTGAAAGTGGAGCCTGGGGAAATGGTTCAACAGTTAAGATCACTGGCTGCTGCTCTTCCAAAGAACCCATGTTCAATTCTCAGCACTCACATGGTAGCTCACAACCATCTATAAATCCAGTTTCAGGGGATCTGTCAACCTCTTCTGGACTTCACAGGCACCAGGCATGTAAGTTATACACAGACATACATGCAGGCAAAACACCTATACACATAAAAAATAAAAGTTACAAAAATTGAAGTGGAGGCAGGGCTAAACGTTAACACTGGCTGTGTGAGGAACTCTCCAGGTCAAGATGCTGAGCCATAAGGCAGCAGCGATTATGGTACACTTACTAGGTACAGTGGCTCTCCATCGGGGGCAGTTTGTATTCCCTGTTTCAAATTTCATCTTCCCCCCATCAGGTACCTACCTAGTTTGTTAATAGTGAGCCTGAAGCTAAGCAGCAACTCCTGACCAACACTATCCGATTTTAGTTTGCTCTTTTCCTTTGTTTACTTTATTATGAATTAATTTGGTTTTCACTCAGTGACTTAGCGAGAATGGTCCCCATACTTGTCTTCACCAGGGAGGTGGTTTCCAGTCACCAACTCTCTGGTTTGGGTGGACTCTGACCACGTGTGCTGTGTAGCTTCGGCCTCTGCCCTCTGAGGCTCCAGCTCACCCTCACAGCTGCCTCCCACTACAGCCAGACAGAGAATTAATTCTGTGAGAAGCAGAGGGCCATGGCAACTCCCTCTGATTTACAAGGCTGTATTGTCATAGATAGTGGAGTTGATTTGGTCACTACAAATAAAAATCTTAATATGATAAACAACTGTGTCTGTTTAAGATTTGCAGTCCTGCTTGATTTGTGTGGCACGCAGAGTCCCCATGAAGGAAAGACCAGCCCTTCCCTCATCAGAGAGCTTTACCACCCGCCAGGACCTCCAAGGTAAGTCCTGGTCAAAGAAGACCAAAGCAGTCATTTCAGAACACCTAAGCATCTGAATGCAAGACTGTCTGTGGGGGCTGGAGAGATGGCTCAGTGGTTAAGAGCACTGACTGCTCTTCCAGAGGACCCAGGTTCAATCCCCAGCACCCACATGGCAGCTCACAACTGTCTGTAACTCCAAGATCTGACACCCTCACACAGGTAAAATATTAATACACATAAAATAAGAATAAATACGCGGGCGGAGGTGGCGCACACCTTTAATCCCAGCACTCGGGAGGCATAGCCAGGCGGATCTCTGTGAGTTCGAGGCCAGCCTGCTCTACAGAGTTCCAGCAAAGCTACACAGAGAAACCCTGTCTCAAAAAA
>CABHPH010136366.1:33787-49150 GCA_902168325.1 Peromyscus nudipes | reverse complement strand
CACCGCCAGGACAAGCAGCCTGTAAAGATGCCAGTAAGCCACGAGCCATGTGGCAAGGTATAGATTTATAGAAATGGATTAATTTAAGATAAAAGAACAGTTAGCAAGAAGCCTGCCACGGCCATACAGTTTGTAAGCAATATAAGTCTCTGTGTTTACTTGGTTGGGTCTGAGCGGCTGTGGGACTGGCAGGTGAAAGAGATTTATCCTAACTGTGGGCCAGGCAGGAAAACTCTAGCTACACTCATGTATCAGACACTTTAACTCTGAGTCATCTCTGTAGACTCTGCTCTTTTGTTTTTAATTGATACACAACTGTCTTGTATGATGTTATTTTTAAATTCCAAAGGAATTAAATACAGTTTCAGACCTTTAAAGTTGAAAATAGATTTGTCCCAAGAATATTAGTTAATACTACATCAGAAAAACAATTCACTTTTGTGTGTGCACGCACAGTCACATGCATGCCTCAGTATCTGTATGGAGGTCAGAGGACAGCTCTCAGGAGTGGGCTCTCTCCTGCCATCTTGTGGGATCCAGGGACCAAGCTCAAGCTGTCAGGTGTGCATGTTAGCGCCTCTCCCCAGTGAGGCCTCTCATTGGCCTACAAACCTACAAGTCACTTTTTTTTTTTTTTTTTTCGAGACAAGGTTTCTCTGTGTAGCTTTGCGCCTTTCCTGGAGCTCACTTGGTAGCCCAGGCTGGCCTCGAACTCACAGAGATCCGCCTGCCTCTGCCTCCCGAGTGCTGGGATTAAAGGCGTGCGCCACCAACGCCCGGCTACAAGTCACTTTTAACAATAGTTTGAGTGATTTACCAAGTCAAAAGCCCCTGTCTGTGGACATTTCCTGATAAAGGACACCTGCCACTGTGAAAGCAACCATGCTTTCTCCTACCCAGGTGACAACGCCCCCACCCCCTTCCCTGTCCTCGGGACATCCCTCCTCTACTTATGGCCCCTGTGGACTGCAGTCCTTCCTTGCTCTTTTTAATCCTTTATGGGTTTTGGGAGGCCCACTTCCCCTTTTCCCAGCTGAGGAGGCGCTCCCTCAGTTCCTACCTGTTAACAGTTCCTGGGGGATTTGGGGATTTGCTTGTTTGTTTTCCTGAGGAACTTCTGTGTAGCCCTGGCTGTCCTGGAACTCACTGTGTAGACCAGACTGGCCTCAAACTCACAGAGATCTCCTGCCTCTGCCTCCTGAGGGCTGGGATTGAAGGCATGCACCACCATGGCCTGGCTCAACATGTTTATTTTTTGAAGAATATTTTCACTTAGTATAAAAGTCTAGGGTAGAATAAGGGAGGGGGCTGAAGAAATGGCTCAGAGGTTAAAAAGTACTTCTTGTTCTTGCAGAGGACCTGGGTTCAATTCCCAGACCCACATGGCAGCTCACAATAATCCATATGTCCAGTTCCAGGGGATCCAGTGCCCTCTTCTGACCTCCACAGGCAACAGGCACACGTGTACACAGACATGCATCAAACAAAACACTCATACTCATAAAACAAAACAAACCTTTAAAAATTAAAAAGCCAATACATCTAGATTTCAGTTGTCATCAACATCATTTCTTTTTCAGTGCTGGGAAAGGAACAAGCTCAGAACCCTGAGCATGATAGACACTCCACCCCGGAGCTACACTCCCAGATCTTGGAGCGATTCTCTTGACTTTGATTGCGTTCACTGAAATGTCATGTGTCCTTTCTTCTAGCTACTCTGAAGTTTTTCTCTTTGCTTTTGGTTTTCAGTCCTTTTACTATGATGTTACTATTGTCACTCATTTGTGTTTAGTTCTCCTGGGGAGTATAACTCCTCCCAAATGAGTACCTTGGTGTCTTTGGTCAATTGCAGAGAATTCTCAGGCTTTCTCTCTTAACATACTGCTTCTGGTTCATCTACATTCTCCTCTACTTCTGGGATTTCTATATGAGTCTTAGAACTTTTTGTACACTCCATGTTCACTGGAACAACCCCTCTCAAAGGTCCCCTGTCTCTCCATATTAATGTTTTAGGCTATTGTACCATAGACATATTGCATATCATAAAGAAAACAATCCCTTACTTAAGAATGGACCCCAAAGTCTCTGAACAGCTTTCAAAGATTCAGTGTGCAATGTCATTTGATTCTTATCTTCTTGTGAATGAAATGGATGTTTCTGCTTTAAAAAGAAAAGAAGCATCAGTCTCCAATGCTGTTTTCATACTTAAACTGTGTTTTACAAGCATTAGCCTCTACTCACCCACACTGACGGAAAAAGTCTGTATCCATTTCTTACCAGCAGCCAGGCATCTACGGTTGTGGATAGAGATTTCTGTTTCAGTCTTCCTTTGAGCAGCTTCCAAAACATCATCCTATAGGTTTTTGGAATCTGTGCCAAATTCAGCTCGGATTAAGTTTCTTTGTTAGAATTGCTTTTTAAAAGCATCTGGACCAGGAATCATACACTGCGGCATGGCAGAGGAACATTTGGAAACCATCAGAGACACCATAATGAAGGATGACTACTATTGTGCGCTGTTCTTAGGGTAGGTAAAAGCTGCCACAGAAAAATAATCTCATTAAGAATTTAGGGAATGCTAGGCTCTTAGCATTTAAAAGTTAAGCCCCTCATGACTTTACTTGAAAATGATAATAGTCTATAGTATTATTGTTTCTAAAGCCATCATGAAAAAATTTCAGAGTGAAAAATGAAAATGTCTTTTTAAAACTGTTTCAGTAGCATACACACAGGTCCAGGAGTCATGCAAGGTTTAAAATTATTTTAGATTAGTATCTTACTATTAGTAGATTAATATCATCATTTTATTTTGCTTTTTCTTTAAACTTCAGTTTGTATTATTTGCATAAAGAGGTTGGCTTAGATTTCTAGCCAGTGATAATCTGCCTACCCTCTTAAAGATGAAGGGCCATTCTTTAATTAAAAAACAAACAAACGAAAAACCTCTCCAAGAAAAAGCTCTCATTTGTAGTGATAACCATGCCATACTCAGAAGGCTAGACTTTCAGAATGAGACTTGGGCTCTTGTACTTATGAAAGGAACCTCGGTCTACGGGCTTTAGGCTTTTCAATAGTTTCCACGGTGATTGATGGGTTTTGGAGAGATCGTTTGATTATCCCGTATATCACCACGAGGAAGGACATTTTAGGTTGACATCCAAGTGATTTAGTGGATAAGCTCCAGACCTAGAAACCAAAAAAAAAAAAAAAAAGTTCTTTTTCTGTTTGGAGGGTGGCCTTTCTGCTCTCTCTTCTGTGTTACTGGTACATTTAGAAACAACTCTCCCCTCCATGCTCACTTCAAAAGGATAGTGTGAACTTACAAGACCGTATTTCAACCCGAATGTACTTTCTCCTGCCATATAGGGGATAAACAAATAATCCCTCCAAAATCCCTTCAACCATGAAATCATCCATTGACCATTTGAGTGTTAATTAAAATGTTATAGGTGTGTGTGCACACGTGTGTCTGTGTGTGTCTATATGTATGCATGTGTGCATGTATGTGCATGTAGGTGTGCATATGTATGTGTATGTGCATATGTATGGGTGTGCATATGTATGTGTATATATGCATGTACTAGATCTTTCATATGGAGCTGGGTTTTTTTTTTTTTTTCAAAATCCCTAATACATGTTTATTCTTCATCGTATCATAAACAGGAAAATACTAAGGTAGATGGATCCTCCAGAGAAAAAGAAATAGACTTCTGCTTCTTCATAGCCTCCCTTATCTCTACACTAAAGACGTAAAGTGTGATCCTGGGCGCTGTGCTGCCGTGAAGTTTTCATTGATTGGTGTAAGTGTGTTTGGCTTTGTTCGGCTGACCGCTGCTGGTAGGAGTTTCTGGCGTATGTAATACATTATCTTATTACACTCATTTTATGGGAGCTGATCCTGAAGGGACAGTGGAAGGAGAGCTTACTCCAGCTTCCTGGAAAAGCAATTAATCCTCCTGCGGCAGCCATGTCTGGGACTGTGCTGGTATGCTGGCACCCTTTCCCCTTTTATTAAAACAGAAATGCAGCTGCTGACCAGAAGTGCAGCTCTCCAAGTGGGCCTTTCATCGTGCTGCTAAGAGATTCATATCCAGGGCTGACATCATTTCAGTCGTGGTCTTTGCATTATTGGAGCTTGGGATTTCAAGTTTGTTTATTAAAGATTTAAAGCTATAGGTTAAATCACCAAATTGAAATCCACTTACTTTCCTCTACTACAAGAAGTGGACAAGGTGTGCTGGGAAATGTAGTTTTCAAATCTTAACTACCAGATGAATGAAGTCTTTCAGTTGTGAAAATGCATTGT
Source organism: Peromyscus nudipes (assembly GCA_902168325.1). Taxonomy (NCBI): domain Eukaryota; kingdom Metazoa; phylum Chordata; class Mammalia; order Rodentia; family Cricetidae; genus Peromyscus; species Peromyscus nudipes. The sequence goes on along the minus strand of CABHPH010136366.1, from coordinate 44,844 downwards.
GTCAAAAGGAGTCTTTAGCATTTCTTCGTTGTAAGGAACGCTCACATTGTTCTGTTCCTGATAAGTGCGTTTTAGCCAAACACTTTAGGGTTGTTGACTGTTAAATGTTAGTAAAAATAGTGGCCAGGACTTTTATTTAGCCCTAGCGGCAGCTTTACTGTGTACCTCATCTGTTTCTTATCAGTCTCTGAAATCACTAATTCTTTAAGATGCATGGAATTCACAGTGTTTATGATGATTTTTTTAATTCTCACTATAATCTTATCTTCAGTCTCCTTTCACTTATGAGTCAATCTTTATCATGGCTGTGCATTTTATATAGGGCAACATAAATTAGGTGACTACTTTTTTGTCTGTGTTTTCATGTAAATTCATTTTAAATAGAACTAACATTGCATTTGGCACAAACGCTTTTATAATGGCATTAATGAAACAAGAAGTTCATAATTTAAAATGTCCCCCTTTGGGGTCATTACAGCTCTTGCCTTCTCACTAAATCACAGCCTGTTGGGCTCAACTTCTGACCACCAAACGAATTATCATAATAAAGGCCACTGAGTATTATCCAATGGCTTTGCGCGCGCGCGCGTGCGTGTGCGTGCGTGCGTGTGTGTGTGTGTGTGTGTGTGTGTGTGTGTGTGTGTGTGTCCAGTGCATTCTTCATATGTTGGTAACTAATTGGACTTTGTTGTTGATATTTTGATATTAAAGATAAGAAGAACATTTAGGAAAAAATGCAGTAAGGACTATGACATCACTTTGAGTTATTTAAAAAAACCACTGAAATGGCCAGGCAGTGGTGGCACACGCCTTTAATCTCAGCACTTGGAAGGCAGAGCCAGGTGGATCCCTGTGAGTTCAAGGCCAGTCTGGTCTACAAAGTAAATTCCAGGACAGCCAGGGCTGTTACACAGAAAAAAAAAAAAAAACTGTCTCAAAAAACAAACAAAACAAAACAAAACAAAAAATCCTGAAATGTTTCATTCCATGTCGAGGCGGAATGGAGTCAATCCAGACACTCACAGTTCTTCAAGGTATCAGCATTGCTGTGACATTCCGCCCCTCACCTGTGTGGCACGACGGGGTACTCTCCAGCCCCACTCAATTCTGATGCCCTTAACAAATTGGCAGATTCTTTTCCTGCTCAGCAGTGTGGACAACTAATCCATCAGCTCTAGCAATAGGCAGGAAATTTTATTAAAGGCCCATGAATGGAGAGAAGAACTCACACTGTACAAGGGCCTTCTCCCTGAGCAGAGCTTGAGTTTGAATTCTTACTAGGGCATGGTCGTGAGAGCATGTGGACTCTGTCATCGGAGCTTCTTACAGGGAAGGGGGGGTAAGGATGCCACCTCTGCTTTTCCCCAGTGTGAGCATGTTCAGACTGTCACAGTACTGGTGGATGTGGGTATCAGCATTATAACGAGCCCCGGGCCATTTGGGATCTGAACATGAGGTCCAGGCAAGATCGAGGCAGTCTGGAGCCCCAGCTCCTCGGCATTTGGAAATATGTGATAGGTGATGGTGAGCAGTTGGGGATATCCCGCCATAGCTTCCTATAAGCCAGCAAACAGCCCACAGGACAACTGATGGTTAGTCATCTCAGGTGACAACAACTCCTTCCTCTCTCTGCTCCTCATTTGTGGGGGGACGTGGGGAAGTGACGGCCCATCTTCTGCTGGTTGTAGATGCCATCCTTTCTCAATTAAATGACCAAAACTTCTCCCTGGCTAATTGGAGGTGTGTGTGTTACCAGCTCCAGCTGTTTGTTTAGGTACATCAGTAGCCAAGAGATGACCACTAGCCTGGACTGTCATCTAGATAATTAACCTAAAGGCTAATAGGTAAGTGCTCTACAGCTGAGTTGTATCCCCAACCCTAAGAGAAATATAAAAAAAAATGGTTAAGCCTGGAGGTCCCAGGTGGTGCACAAGCCTGAAGGAGGCTAAGCACATCAGGAGAATGGAAGTATAATTCCTAAAATTGATGAGATCTGGCCAGCTATGGGAGGCCAACATAGATTCCTTGTCTGCGTTCCAGGTGCTGGGGTTTCTTTCGAACACTGAGGCCTGAGGTGGGCACACAGCTGAGAGGCCTTTTCTCTACAATCAAGCCTCAGGTAAGGCACCTGCAAGTCGCAGGTGGAGCACCAGCTGTCCTCTTGACCCACGAATGATCCCAGGGTTCAATGCAGGAAGCCACTCTCAATGGCCGCGGGGCTGCTTGAGTTGCACTTTCTGTGCAGGTCAGGAATCCTTCTGTCCACCTGGAAAAGGCTTCCATAAGTACCAGGAGGTCCCCTAGGGCCCTAGGGACCCATGGCACAGCAGCGCAAAGTCAGCTTGACCGTCTTCTCCTGGGTAAGCCACTTATCTGGACGGGGTTGAGGGTTTGAAAGAGGGAGGGGTGGTAATTGACTTGCCATGAAGAGCAGCTCTCTGAAGGCCGTTGTACTGTTTGGGGTGGGTTAAGGGTTGTCACAGATGTGTGACTTGGGTGTTCAGTGCCTCTTTCCTGTACCAAGTGCTCAGTGCTGTCTTGGGCCTGAGGGGCTGTTGCTTTAAACCTTCATCCATGCTGGTCTTCAAACCATCCTGAGCAGGGGCTCTTTTGTGTAAGTCCGAGATAGTTCCCTTTCTTTCTCAGCGTGTCCTTACTTGTTGATAGGTCAGAGGTTCGCAGGTATAGAAAGCACAGACACTATCAGAAGTCCCCTTGTTGTGTGGCCTGCTGTTATCTCCCATCGGTCTCCCCACCGGTGCCTCTGTTTCCCCTTTCTCCTATTTAGCATGCACACCGGACAGCAAGCCATTACACCTTTAGTGTTGAGGTCTCCATGGGGCGGTCCTGGCTTCAGCCCTTTCCTCCAATGCCACACCACACATCCAGCCATCTTTGTTCTTCCACAGCATAGCTACTCCCATCTCTGATTGGGTGGGCTCTTTGTACTCCCTGTGCGTATCAGTGGGCTGTTTAAAAGATGAGGTCTGCACAAATAGATTTGTCCAGTAGCTTCCAGGTACTTGTAGCCTACTTTGTGGAGCCTGATGGGGAGTGAGGGGCTGGGTTTATTAGCATTGCACAGGTCTTTAGAGTCATCTCCAGGTTATCCAGGTTAATTGAAGCATTTAATTCTAGCTTTCAGAGATTGACAGATGGGACCTCCTCCCAACAATGCATGTAGATTCTTAAATGGCCAGGGCAGGACCATACAACAGAGCTGGTGCTTTTGGGTAACAGTGCTAAGTTCTGAGAGTTAGTACCAATCCATAAAGTTTCAACAGCATATTTTGACCTTGATGAGGTATCTCAGCTGTGAGGAGTTAGCCAAACGTTGCTTCATGGGCCTCCTTTAGTGGGTATTTGGTGGGAGCAGCAGCTGCTGCAGGCTTGGGGAACCATGCCTAGATGTCTGGCCTAGTTACTTTGAGAATTATGCTGCTATCCAAACTCAGAGTCCTGTTAGAGTAAGCACTCTTCTTTTTTTTTTTTTTTTTTTTCCCTCGAGACAGGGTTTCTCTGTGTAGCTTTGCGCCTTTCCTGGAACTCACTTTGTAGACCAGGCTGGCCTCGAACTCACAGAGATCCACATGGCTCTGCCTCCCGAGTGCTGGGATTAAAGGCGTGCGCCACCACCCAGCCGAGTAGGCACTCTTGGGCAATGGCTTGTCTCTCAAGACCGGGTGGGTCAGGTAGTCAGGGAACTCAAGCCCCTGACCCCCCATGCAGGCCCCTGCAGGACCTAATGATTGAGCTTTTAAAACACTGCTCACACACGCCAGTCCACTCCCAGGCTCACTGTCCTTTCCCTGCAGATGTTCACATGGGGCTTCTGCCGTTAAACCAGAATGGAGATCCATGTGCTGCGTAATCCCGTCATGCCTGGGAACTGCCTTAGCCACTTTTGGAGGGGCTGTTGAACGGCAAATGGCTTCAGCCTATTCCACAGGACGTCTCTTCATTCCATCTCTAAGGACTCTTAAGTAAGTAATGCGTTTTTGAAAACTAGACTTTAAAAAAAAAAAGAGGTTTCACATTTGTTTATCATGTGTGACTTTGCATGCGTGGAGATTAGAGGCCAACTTGCAGGAGTCAGTTCTCTGTGTCCGTCATGTGGGTTTCAGAGATCATCGGTTCAGATGGTCAGGCGCAGTACCTAACCAGTGTCTTAACCAGCTGAGTCATCTCACGGCCCTGGAACTAGGTTTTTCTTCTTCTTGGTAACATCAGCTGTCAAGTGGTTAGATGTGGATGATGTGTTTAAATCTGACAGTTCTCTCAATGGACTAACATGTTTAGGATCAACACATCGCAGGAGACCTGACTTAACTCTGGGTGTTGGTGACAAAAATCCTTACATCCCTGCTACAGGCCTGTCCAGCAGAACTATGGCTATGTGTTAGAAGGAACAGATTCAGACAAAGTCCTTTCCTGTCCTCCCCTTAATCATCAATCACATATCTGGAGTGTTACCAGTCGATTGCAAACCGGGGCTCCTCATAACTCCCTCATGGTCAACTGTTTGCCAGAATGACTCACAGAACTCAGGAAAGCCTTTCCTTGAAAGTAGTGTTTTGTTATAATGACTGCAAATGAACAGTCAGGGACAGAGATGCTTGGAACAGAGGCCAGGAGGGCAGGAGCACAGGAGCTTCTGTTCCTGTGGAACCAGGGTGTACCACTGGCACCTCTGGGGATTCACAGGCTAAGAGTCATACTTCTCGAGACTGAATCATCACGTAAGCGTCACTGAACCTGTTGGCCGTTTACTTGAACCCTCCTGCCTACCTCCACAACTCCCTAAAGGTTGGGCTGGCTCAAAGTGTCTTCGTCTGTATCTCAGGGGTTGGCCTCCAACACAGGATGTTCCTACATCCTGTTAGGATTACAGGTGTATGCCACCGTGCAGGCTTAGCTTTCAGGCCAAATGGTTAGTCTCTCTGATGGCTACCCCCATCCTGAAGCTACCAAGCAGTCACACAATTAACACGACAAATAGTCTATTAAAAGAAAGTGTGTGTGTGTGTGTGTGTGTGTGTGTGTGTGTATGGCAGGGGTGTGTGTGTGGGGGGGTATGTGGGGGTGCACAGCGTTGTCTGAACCAGAAATTGAGGAAAAAGACACAGTGTATGCCCCTCACTACATATACACATTTCAAAGCCACAGTTGTCTTAACAATGGTTACAATTAAAAATACTTCTCATTTTGAAAAGAAAGACTATATTTATATATAATGCAAGGGTATTTTATATTCAGTGGCATCACTAAAGCAATGGTAGTTGCACTGGGTAAGTCTCTAGTGAGAGTTGCGATATTTTCTACATTAAAAGTGGGTTTAAAGACCTATACTAAATAGTTACTTATTTTAAAATGGAAATTACTCTCTGATTCCCAATTTCCATTTTTTGAAATCTTAAATTTAGAGCAGACACCAAACACCATTTGGGGTACTTCTACCTACTGGAAAATGTATTTATCTATAGTCAAATTGCAGCCAGGGTATGGTGGTTTGAATGGGAATGACTCCCATAAGCTCATATATTGGAAATACTTGGTCCCCGTTGGTTTAATGAACTGTTTGGGAAGGATTACGGGGTGTGGCATTGTTGGAGGAGGTCTGTCACTGGGGGTGAACTTCCATCTTTCAAAGCGCACAGTATTCCCAGTGCCTTGTGGTGATTGTCTCAAGATGTGAGCTCTCCGCTTTCACTCCAGCACTCTGCCTGCCTGCCTGCCTGCTGCCATGCTCTCCACATGATAAACATGCACGCACCCTCTGGAACTGACTCAAATAAAGTCTGTCTTCTATAATTTGCCTTGGCATCATACCACAACAAAGAAAGGCAACTAAGACACAGGGTAGCTTTGTCACGGCCTGCTTGCCAGGGTAAGGTCCTGGGTTTCTTCAGGCACACGCTGTTGGTACCAGTGCCATAGTTTGAATGTTGACTGTCCCACCCGAGGCATGTGTATCACAGACTTGGTCCCCAGGGTACCACAATGGAAAGGTAGTAGAACTTTGGAGACACGTGCCCTGGAGGCAAATCTGCAGGTCATTGGGCCAATCTTGAAGGGATTGTGAGATTTTCCTTTTGTCTTTGCTTCCTGGTCACAAGAGGAATAGTTCTATCCTTTACAGACCCCCAGCTGTGATGTAGGCTTACTACAGGCCCAGAACAAAGGAAGAAACCAGCTGTGGAGTGGAGCCTCCAAAGCTGTGAGCTGGAATGAACCTCTCTTCTCTTTAAGACAATTCCCTCAGGGATTTTGTTACACTGTCAGAAAGCTGCTTAACACAGCCAAAAATTCAGATCAGAATACCACTTTGTATCAGCTCATATGAAAAGTGCTTACCAGAAGGATAGTTAAAATTTCAGAATCAAAATTTAAATACATTTATGCTCAAATTATATGACAGAATAGTTATTTCCAGACAGTATTTACCATTTGTTAATATGACAGCCACAATAGATTTATTAATCATGAACGAATGGCAGTATCCAGTCTTTCAGCTACAGAAACCGATCAACCATGGTAGGTTTTTTAAAAATTATGTTTATTTATCTTGTGCATATATGTGTACACATGTCACAGCATGAATATGGAGGTCAGAGGACAATCATGGCCGTTGGTTCTTGTATTGGTCACTTTCATAAAACTCCATGACCAAGGCAATGTATAAAATGACCCATTTAATTGGGCTTACAGTTCCAGAGGGTTAGAGTTTATCATGGCAGTGTGAAGGCATTGTGGCAGGCAGCAGGAGCAGAAGATGAGAGCTCACATCTTGATGCACAACCAGAAGGCAAAGAATAGACTAGGAATGGCAGAAGTCTTTTGAAACCTCAACCCTCCACCCAGTGACACACCACCTCCAACAAGGCCACACCTCCTAATCCTTCCCAAACAGTTCAGTCAACTAGGGACCAAGCATTCAAACATGAGCCTATGGGGGCTGTTCTCATTCAAACTACCAGAGTTCTCTTCCTCCCATGGAAGAGAAGTGGGCTCTAGGGATTGAAAACGGGTTGCCAGGCTTGATAACGAGTTGCTTTTATCCATTGTCTTGTGAGAGTGTGAGTTAAATTTAGATGCCTCAAGTCCTAGTCCATATGAATCTTTTTGCTGGATATATTTTCCAAGTAATCAGTAGTCTCAAGTCCTGTGTTCTGAGAAGGTTGAGCTAAGATTGCTAACACCACCACAAGAAGATGAAATAAACAACTTTAAAAATTTGTCTTTTACATTTAAAAAAGATTGTAGTTGAACTTGACTCATGCATGTAATCCAAACATTAAGGAGGCCAAGGCAGGGGGATTTCCATGAGTTGAGGCCAGCCTGGGCTCAAAAGTAAGACTCTGTCCCAAAAATAAAATACAGAAAAAAAAATCCTCATGTTAGTAATGACCATTTTTCTTCTCTGGGATTATCAAATACAGCGACACATTCTTTATAAAGAACTAATAATATTAGACATTCTGAGTAGGGAACGTGGTATTCATAGAATCCTTGTTACAGTTTGGTACATGTTGAACAGTCATCAGAAGAAAGGGCCTTCACTTTAGGGGTGAAAATTAAATTAAGATAGCCTGAAAATAATTTGTTTAGTGCCCTAAATTTCTTTTAAAGTAGCAAAGCCAAACTAACACTCAATGTTTATATATAAAGGTAATAATCAACTATATTAGTTATATCTTATCTAATTTTATAAGTATGTTATGCTTGATATTTTGTTTATATGTGTGTGCCCTTTGGGGTCTGTGTGTGTGAGTGTGAGTGTGTGTGTGTGTGTGTGGTGTGTAACAATAGCTAGGGAGTGAGCAGAGAAAGAAGAAGGAAAGATGAGGAAAAGGAGCCTGATATAAGAAAAGACAGGCACAGTTATAGAGTTGGAGTAGGAGGGCGAGCATACATCTGGGCTTTCAGATGGGTGGTGCCAGCATCACGCTCAGGTGTTTATAGACTGCACACTGCTCAGCGTGATGCTGATAAAGGATCTGAGCCTCACTTTCAAAGAATGGAAGATGAGTAGATGTGACCAAATCAACGACGACGAATCAAAAGGACAGAGTCTCCATAGTGTTGGTGTGCACTTTTTAAGCCTTTCTGCTTCCATGAGAAAATTTTGGTTCTTTGCTCAGCAAGTGTGATATGTGACAACTCCTTGTGTGGAGAAGAGGCTCCAATGCTGTGACGTCACTCCGTTACATTTTCAATAGTGGAGCACCTAAAGGTTGGTTTATGCATCCCTTCCCTAGTGTGCTCTAAGGAGCAGAGAAAGAAAATCAGCCTGGTGTTTTAGTTCAATCCCTGGCAGTAGGCTAGACACCCTTGTTCCTTTTCCTGTCTGTCCATTGTACATTGGACAACGAAAAAATATTAACAGAGAGGACCTATCGAGTTGCTTAATTTATCAATGAAGATAAATCTGCAGAGAAATCTTGCTCAAGTTACTGTAATATTATTAACATCAAACCCTTCTAGGAAGAGTAGCATTAACATCTTGATGAATGGCATTGCTTCTAGGACTGTATAGACCAAGACTGTTTTACAATGGGGAAGTCATTTGTGGTCAGCAATGTATGAAATGTGGGTTTAGATGCCAAAGTGTAATGAAGTTAAATTTATGTCACGCTCCTCTCTTCCCCATGAACTAACCATGCATCTAGTATGTTGCTTAACAGCTGGTGTTGATGAAAAGACACTGGTCTTAATATATAGTAAGGATGGTTATATAAAGCCAGTACAATATGCTGAAAATGTTTATGGGCCAATTCATAATGTACATGTGAACCTGTCAAAAAAAATCAGTATTTCAGTGAGGGTAAATTGGGTGGAGGGAAGTTCTGAGGTCAGAGTTTTTGGATTAGTCTACCCTTTTTTTTAAAAAAAAAATATGTTAAAATTATATGAAGATTATATGTGGACACTTTTAGCTAACTATTGTCCCATTTGTTTGGCACACAAATATAAGATTCCTTCCTAGGAATCTTACCCCAGCTGAATGGTTCTATATGTTAAAAAAAATTAGGTCTGATGATATTAATTTACTGTTAACTAATGTTGTACAATGTTGCTAAATGACAGTCCATCTGTCACATTAACGTCATGACATCCTACTTGTTGTTTTAATATGCCATGAGGATGAAATGTGGTTTTTAGATATGTTTTACATTCGCACTAAGTAATGGAAAGTACAATATATTATGTGCCTGTGCCCCGAGGAAAGTTTTTAACAAAAATAATTGAAGGCAATAAATCTTCGCCGCCCCTTCCCCTGTGTATGCCCCTCCTCCAGCATCCTTCCTGGATGTTTCTATCTTCTGAACCCGATGAGCTTCTTAGCTAGTGATCAAGGCTGGGCATGACTGTTGCAGAACAAAGCCAACTCTTCCTGCCAAAGCCTTCCGTTGTCCTGGAATGCTGATTTAACCTTCCCCGTGACCACTCTGGGGCTAACTGAATTTTTTTCCTAAGATTGAAGTGTGCTCTTGAAGGATGTTGGGAGTGAACCTGAGACAAGTTTTTCAAATAATTAGGAACATCTCCCTGCTAATAAATCTCTCCTCCAGCTTTAATTTGACTGTGCACTCGGTAGGTGTTTGACTTAAGAGAGTGTGGACGGAGTGTGTGATTTATGACGTGTCTGGAGGTTTTCTGTTGGAATTGTCCTGGGCAGCAGTGATCAAATCTGGTGCAGAGAAACGAGGCAATTCATGTTTGATATACAATGCACTGTCTTTAATTAGTCCTCGCACATGCCAGCATTTCCCAGTGTGACTTTTTCAGGCTGGAAGATGGTTCTCTTTAAGACAAATCACAAAGCAGTTTTCCTCAGAGTACTTGTTGGCATGTCTGAAGACACCACGTATTTGGTTTTTACATAATGTCTTTTCAAACATGGTGATGGGGTCTTGAAGTTTTGGGTTACACTATGCAAAGCATTTTCATTCTGTGTTTAGATGTGACAATATATTGTGAAAAGTGAATTTTCAAACTAAGTGGAATGCTTTTCAACAAGAGTAATGATGAGGATGTAAACTAATGCAATATATATGAACAGAGCCTGGGCTTGCAATATTGGTTTATCCATTAATTTTGCTAGCCCAGGTGTTTGTTTAGTGGGACGTCATCTCGCAACGCGATGATAGATGTGTTTCACTTGGGGCGTTTTTATTAGTCCAACATCTTGTACTTCTTATGCTCAGAGTTGCTTGCTTAAGAAGTATTGCCTAGGAAGCCTAAAAATCACCATTCAAGAATGCTATTCGTGATCTTTCAGTAGAAGACACTGTCTAAAAGCTTTCAGTGAACAAAACAGACCATTTAAAAGCCTTAGCATAACTGAATTTTACTAAAAAATTCTTATCGGATATATTAAGCCAGATTTTTTTTTCCAAAATGAAATTCATCTACTAACTTTTCACACTTAAAAGTGATACAATTTTTTTTTCATAAAACTCATATGTTACAGAAACCTCAAGAGCAGAAATTCTATATGTAAGCTCACCATGGTTAACCCTTTGCTGTACATCCTGGATGGAATTTTTAATTGCTTCACAAAATAGTTTTCAAATTTAATCGTCCTCATGAGTAGCACTTTTTTTTTTTAGCCAGAGTCTCTCTCGATAACCCTTTCTGTCCTGGAACTCACTCTGTAGACCAGGTTGGCCTCAAACTCACAGAGATCCTCCTACCTCTACCTCCTGAGTGGCCAGTAGTACATTTTCGGTATTTTTAAACTTACCTTATTTTATGTGTATGGGTGTTTTGCCTACATATATGCCTATCTACCATGTGTGTGCCTGGTGCCTGCAAAGGTCAGAGAGGGCATCAGATTCCTCTGATGTTCTGAGCTGATGCTGGAAATTGAACTGTGTCCTCTGGGGGACCAGAACTCTTAACCACTGAACGCTTTTTCAACTCCCCCACAGCCCTTTTGGTTCGTTTTGTTTGGTTGTTTAATTTAGTTTGTTTTTTTGAGACAGGTCTCCTTGGCTGTCCTGGAACTCACTCTGTAAACCAGGCTGGCCTTGAACTCACAGAGATCCGCCTGC
>CABHPH010136366.1:9162-33687 GCA_902168325.1 Peromyscus nudipes | reverse complement strand
CTCTCTCTCTCTCTCTCTCTCTCTCTCTCTCTCTCTGTCTTTCCTTCTTTCAACCAGCTTTGGGTGCTTTAAAGCTTGCATTTGACCAGGTGCAGTGGCTCACACTTTTAATCGCAGCACTCAAGAGACAGAGGCAGGCAGATTCTGTGAGTTCAAGGCCAACTTGGTCTACACAGTGAGTTTCAGATCATCCAAGAAAGACTACATAATGAGATCCTGTCTAAAGCAAAGCAGAGCAAAGAAAACACTTCATTTCTCGGATGATGTCTTTTAAGGAACGTTTCTGAAAATTCAAATTACTTGATTTACGTGTTGAAAGATCTAAAATTTTTATAAGGCTGGACGTGTAGCTGAGTTGATTCAGTACTTACTTAGCACACACAAAGCCCTGCTTCTCCACACAGCATTGTATGAACGGTGTGGTGGTGCATGAATACAATCCCAGCATTTGGACCTCCTACAGGCTGGAGGATTGGGAGTTCAAGGTCATCCATTGCTACTTGAGACCCTGTCTCCAGGTAAATAAACTTGATGCATCAGCAAGAGCCACCAAGCTATTTCTCTAGCCCTCCTTTTGCAGCATTCTTATGCTCTAGATACTATAGCAATGTTTTGTTTTGTTTTTTAGGTTTTTTGAGACAGGGTTTCTCTGTGTAGCTTTGTGCCTTTCCTGGATCTCACTCCATAGACCAGGCTGGCCTTGAACTCACAGAGATCCACCTGCCTCTGCCTCCCGAGTGCTGGGATTAAAGGCGTGTGCCGCCGCCGCCGCCGCCGCCGCCGCCGCCGCCGCCGCCGCGCTAGCAATGTTTTTTAAAATCAATTTTTACTATAATCTTATAACAAGAAATATATTGTACACAGAAACCTTATAAATACATGTACCTATGTATTTTAAATACTTTGTGTGGTGTCTATTTAAAAACTTAAGACTGGGCATGGTGACTCACACCTGAAATTTCAACACTCCTATGGCTGAGGCAGGAGGATTACTGCCTCAAGACCAGCCTGGCTACAGAGTAAGACTCAGTCTCAAAACAAAACAAGCAGGTTGGGAGAGATGGTTCAGAGAGCACCAGAGCTCACTGTAGTCCTGGCCTGGCTGCGCGTGCCTGTAATCCCTGTGCTTCGGGCTGAAGACAGGCGGAGTCCATGAGGTAGCCAGCCAGTATGGCCAAACAGTGAGCTTCCGGTATAGTGACAGACCCTGTCTCAAAATAATAAGGCAGTGATAGAGAAAGTCTCCCAGTGTCGTCCTCTGACTTCAGTACAGACACACACACTCACACTTTCATGTGCATACATATACCCCCCAATAAAACTACAGTTTTACATATACAAAATTACCCTTATTACATGTGATAAGTCTGATATTTTCCGTGTCAGTTTACAAATTAATATTAATGATAACCCAGTAAATTGATTTAATGAGCAGTAATGGATTGCAGTTGTTGAAAAAGGCTATGCATGGGTAATAAGGTTAAGGGATTGAGGGTGTAGCTAAGTGGTAGAGTGGAGATGGGGTGCTTGTCTGGCATGTATAAGGCTGATAGCATTTGATCCCCAGCGCTGCAGAAATGAAGTCTGGATTGGAGGGAGCATCAGAGTGGCTGTTTGGAAGAAAATAGACTCCAGATATATTTCAGAAGTAAAATGAATTGGACCGAGTAATGGAGAAAATGAATGGGAAATGGCTGTTGAATTAATCAGAGTTCGTCATTTAAAAGATCTAAAACTAACTCAACTCACATGAACAAATTAGGCGGGTTTTATATAAGGAAATTAGAAAATTCAGAAATTAGATGAAAATGGTAGAGAAGCAGGACTGGGGCTGATGGGAAGCAGGCCAGCATGGGCTAATGTGGCTGCTGCAGGCTGTCACCGTGGGAACGGAAGTCCAGCTGCTTTTCCCGGGCTCCTTCCACTTGGGGTTCAAATGGGAGGGGAGGTGGAGGTTCGAGTGTAGGGAGGAAGGAAGTTAAATCGTGACTTGTGGGGGCACAGGAAAACACGCTGTGGATTTCAAAGTCACCAGGATGTTGAAGGTTTTGTTTTTGAAACAGGGGCTCACAATGTAGCCCTGGCTGGTCTGGATCTTGCTTGCTATGCAGACCAGGCTAGCCTCACATTCACAGAGACCCTCCTGCCTCTGCCTCCCAGTGCTGAGATGAAAAGTGTGCACCACCAGGGTTGGCTAAAGTTCAAGTTATGATGATCTCTCTCATACTCCCTCAAAACAAGAGATCATGGTAGAAGAGGAGGTAGAAAGATTGTAAGGGCCAGAGGTAGTGGGCATTGCCCTGAAACAGTCTTTGCTGCACACGATGCTGGCATTGGACACATGAACTTAGACACAGTGACTCGTGCACAAGACCTGCACAAGATCAAGCCAGCTAATATCCCAGCATGGGTGGGGGAGGGGCTCGTGATGTCCCAGCCGGCCATGAGGAGCTCTTGGCAATTAAGTCAGTTTTCTGGAGGGATGTGGCACCCTGAGAGGCTGCCCATGCACACACCAGCAGCCTTAAGTGGACTCAATAGGTTTAAAACAACACACACACAAACAAAACCACATGAAGTCAGGAGGGAACAGTAGGGGGAGGGGATGGGAAGTGGAGTTGATCAAAACACATATTCATGAATGAAACTCTCGAGCCCAGAAAAGGGTCTACCAAGAAAAGGGAAGGGGAGCCAAAAGGTAGAAGTTGGGAAGCCGTGGACTATTATACAAAAGAATTGCATTTCATAAACAAAAATAGCTAAATTGCTGACAAATATAAAATTTTTGATAATAGAAGAATTAGAGTTGTAGAGAAATCATTCTAGCTACCCAACCTTGAACTACATAGTTGGGCAATAATGGTAGTGTTTATGGAAGGGGTGTGAGCCACAACCAGGATCATTGGCTTTTGTAAGGGGAGAATAAAGTATCTCACCTCAGTTCTCAAGACTGCATAAAATTTAGTTTAAAAAAAAAAAAGCAAACTTTACCCTACAAAAAAGTAAAGTTAAAGCAGTGTGAGGACATTTGGAATAAATATATATATATATATGTGTGTGTGTGTGTGTATTCACACACACACACACACACACACACACACACACACACACACGCATTTTTTTTCATACACCCACCAGCCAGAGAACGGGAAGTCAGGAAGGCTTACTTCTCAGACACTTGAAATGTCGGACTTGAAGAACACAGCCATTTGGTCAAGTTAAAAGAACCGTGGGCTGCTGGAGAGACAGCTATCAGTAAAGTACTTGCTGGGCAAGCGTGAGGAACTGAATTCAGATCCCCAGAACTCTTGGGAAACTAGGGTATGGAGGAGTACATCCACAACCCCAGTGCAGATGTCCAGGACTAGCCAGGCGGTCAAGCAAACCCATGAGCACCAGGTTGAGAGAGTGTCTCAAATAAGATAAAGATGCAGTTGAGGAAGACATCATAACTCATGCCCTGGCCTCCCAGTGAGCTTACCTACACATACACAGTGAAAAATGAAACAGTCCAAATGACAGAACTAGAGACTCCTTCTCATCCAAAGATTTGGATTCTTTGTAGACTTCCTGGCTTCAAAGACGTCAGGTTGTCAGGGGCTGTACAAACGGTGGGGGTGGGGAGGAAAAGGCTGTGATTAGGATGTACTAGTGGGTTAGATTAAGTTCCTTTTTCTCTCTTTTCAAACTGTGATCCTTCCGTTAGAACCTGGGCTCGCACTCAGTTTAGCCATGTGTTATTACAGCCCAATCCCTGGGCTGGGGAGAGACACGCACCTCGAACTGACACATCTGCAGTCTTCCCTCACTTTCTTAAGGGCTGGGAAACATTTTCTTTAGTACCTCTGTTACCAGGACAATTCATTTCAGCTTCATGGTGACCCCTTAAGACCCCACACAGTGTCCCTTTCTCCCTTTTATCTCCTCCTTCCCTTTCTGATTCGAAACAAGCAACACTGTGGGATTCAAGGCCTGAACCGTTTAGTATTTCTTGGGAGTAGCCCATTGAAAGATGGAACTCAGGCACTTGTAATCTGCAGCTAGAAGACTTGCTTCTGCTACTCCACTGAGCATCAGGAGAGGGTGGCATTGGAAGTCGGGTCAAAAGTTAGCCTTGTGGAGTTCCAGAAGACAAATTCAGTGTAGAAAAAAATCCTACAGATTTGAGGACATCTGAATCCACCACTAAATGAAGATTCTGTTTTTCATTCTCTTTGAAGAAATAGCAGCATTATCTGGACACAGCCCTGGAGGATGAATCTTTGTAAATGGGAACCACCCTGATAGAAACCTTTAATGAATAGCTGTTCTATCTATGACCTTGAAGCACCACCCCTAAAGATGCATCGGGCAACTGCTCCACCTGCCTATGACCTTGAAGGCCGCTCAGCTACCCTTAAGACCTGGGATGCTCATAGGCAGACTCTCTTGGCTCTCTCGTGGGTTTGGACACTGAGACGGACCAGGCAGAACAGTGTGGGACTATAACTTGACTTTCCAGGACCCTATGATAAATCTCCCATGCTGTAGTGAGTTTTTATCCCCTAATAAATTCCTTTGCCCCTTAAGCAGACTCCATGGATTTCTATGAAACCAAGGTCTTAAAACAAACAACCAAAAAAAACCTTTTTTTAGGTATATGAATATTTTACCTGTGTGAATGCCTGAGTGTTACATGCATGCCTGGTGCCCTTGAAGGCCAGAAGATGACATTGGATCTCCTGGAACTGGAGTTATGGATAGTTACGAGCCAACATGTGGGTGCTGGGACCCGAATCGACGTCCTCTGGGAAAGCATCCATTGATCTTAACCCCTGAGCTTTCTCTCCAGGCCCTAAACCAAGATCTTTCAATGGAGACGCTGGGGACATAGCTCATTTGGAAACATTTATCCATCCTGGTTGAGAGATGACAGTATTCTTATTTCCTACCCCAGAGTCCCGTCGCTGTATTGTGTGGTCGCTCTGGCAAATGCTCCCTTGAGCTTGAAGCTGCTTTTTCCTGTCTGTAGGTGGACTCAGAACCAGGCACCAGCTCCCCTGTTCACTCGCCCGGTCCTGGTCATCATCTCCAATTGTGCCTCCACTTTCCTGTTGCTTTAGTGGGTTCAGATTTTAATCCCACTGGGCTGGCAAGGTGGCTCGGTGGGCAAAAGCGCTTCCCACACAAATCTGGCCATGGAGGGAGAACTGACTCCTGAAAGTTATCCTGTGCCCGCCACATGTCATGGCGCATGCACACCCATGCTCTCACACACTAATGATGGTAATTAATAAAGTAAAATTCATTAGCTTCTCTATTAGTACTATCATTTATCCATTTTTTTTTGTTGTTGTTCTGTGGTTACCCTTTTCTGGTCCCCACTACTTGACCAGGGCACCCATGATCTTTCTGTCACCCACATTTGTCTGTACTATCGTGAACTAATTTGGTGTCTCAGAATTTATAGGCAGGTCTGAGGGAAGCCGATATTGACAACTTCCCACGGGGGGGGGGGGGCGGCACTATAGTTAAACAAGACTGTTAAAGGATGCCGTGCCTGAAAGACACTGCAGGCATAGGACACCCGTCACAACGAGTTAGATTAAATCATGAGTGACAGCGAGTGTCTACAGGTTGCTGGGTGTGAGGGTGCCCTGGGTGATTGCTTAGCTTGGCTCCTACCTAAAGATGCTAAGAGAACTTTGGCCGGGGTGGCAACACATGCCTGTAATCCCAGCACTTGTGAGACTAAGACAGAAGGGCCACAAGTTCAAAGCCAGCTTGGCATATATATTGAGACTTTGCTTCAATGCCTGCCCCCCCTAAAAAATAACAAAGCCCAAAGAGAGGAGGATTAATAAAATCTTAATCTATAACGTAGGGGCAATCACGTCACACTTATTAAAAAAAAATAGCCTCACTTATAAATTCTTATCTGTAAAAGGAAGAGTTGAAGGAATACTATTTCATTCTCAAACTGACCAGAAAACAATCAAGACGAGACTTTACTGGAGTGACGACTTCCTGTTACATTGTCAGCTTATACTTCTATTTTGACCAGTCAACAGATAACAAGTGACTGTTCCCATTCAAAGATAAATATTTCGAGGTGTGTGGCTGCATCTGCAGACGTGGGGCAAGTACAAGGGAAGAAGGAAAGCCTACTTTCCCATTCGTGAAAACAGGGGAAAGCCCTAAGCCCTTGAGTAGGAACTGAGTGCTTTACCACAGAATTGAGGAGCAGCATGATTTCTCTGTGGAGACATGTGGGAAAGGCATGGCACTTGGCCATTTACCTAATATCCCTAAGGGACTGGTACTGGCCAATGGGTTTGATGTGACTTAACGAACACATTGATCAGATGTATTTAGAATAACCTTGCAGGTAGCTAAGAAAGCAAGAGGTAGAATGCACAGCTGTTAATTATGGGTAATTTGAAGCGACCTATAACTAAGCAAACTGTCCTTTGAAAATCAATGACAGCCTTTTCATTTAATGTGCTGTTCGTCCCTGAGGTATATAAATTAAAACCGGGTGTGGATGGATATCTCTTTGGGACCACTTACATGAAATGACTAATGGGGTTAAATTTAAAAGAATTAAATCCAAAGACGTTTCCCAGAACTTATGTATGAGTCTTCATTAGGTACAGTTTCCATTTTGGATTCTTGTGTTTGAGCCAATGGGCTGGCAAAGCCAGCGTCACATAATGTAATATACTCAATACTTGAATGCTTAGTGTTTGAATCTTGCACTTTTCTGGCTGGGCATAAAGTAATGTCTTTCAAGCCAAGTGGGGATAATAAGGGAAGCTTTGTGAGGACAAAAAAACTTCACCCATTCTAATAAGATGTTACGATCTTCAGACACTTTGATGCCCACCTCCGAGTTTTATTTCATGGATACTTTTTTTTTTTTAACTGACTTTTGTTTCTGTTCTTAAGCCTTCTGCCCTAGGCAGTTTCGCAAAGAAAGACAATAGAATTAATTCATACTTAAGATAGCTGAAAAGCCAGTTCAGAAAAAAAAAAAAAAAAAAAAAAAGGTGGTGGGAATCGGGAGGGATGTAAGCCTGCTATCCTTCCGTTCTGGAAAATGGATGCCCACAGAATGTCCCGTGAAGGCTGAACTGAGAAAACAGCTTTCCTGGAACATCCTGAATGTCAGTATAACTGCACCGTGGCTGGGGTGAGACACGTTAGAGACCCAGGATGAAATCAGGATGAAACTTTGGCATTTGTAGCCAGAGATCAAGACACAGTAAGGGAGGATACATGTTCTCTGATTCCAGCTGTGTCTGTCCATCTCATGCCCCTTACATTCTTCTCACTGGTTACAGCAAAGGAAAAGTGTGATGCTATAGGTAAACTCCAGGCCTTCATCAGTTCAGACAAGGTAGTGATTTTGGAACAGTGACAAGTTTTCATAAAGCAAAACAGACCAGGAATTTTTAGGTTGAAGGAATGTCCCAGTGCACAAAAAGAGTGAGATTTAAGAACTGGAGTTGCCCTTCCTGAGGATGCAGCCCTTCCCAAGGACACAGGCCTTCCCAGGAACACAGTCCTTCCCGGGGACACAGCCTTCTGTCTACTCCCAACCCCTTTCCTGAAATTCCTGGCACAATTTTGGGTTTGGCAATTGGGACTATTGACAGATTCGTGTTCACTGCAATTAGAAATCTTTGTTTCACTGTGAAGCACAAAATTTATGTTTGCCTAGAATTACAATATTCCCAACCATGAGCCAGTTTGCTGTCATGACATGTAAATCAAAATGTATCCATCAATCATGTGATTTTAGTTTGAATACTGATCCCATGACTCAGACTTAACTTCTCAGTCGGTGATGATGCCAGTGCGCTTCACTCCTAGGATCTGAGAGACAGGAAACACTAGTCTCCTTCTGACCGCCAAACACCTAAGCATTTCAACTTACATTCACTGTGGCCAGGTGAACGTTGAACCTCACTGGCAGGAAGGACAGAGAACAAGGCACCTGAGACATACATCTCATCCAGAGTTTGTCACTAACCAAGTGACAGCGGGCAAACTATGTAGCCTTGGCAAGCCTAGGTTGTTTTGTGTGCATGCTTACCTGTAGGTGTGAATGCACATGTGTGTGTGCATGCTTACCTGTAGGTGTGCGTGCACATGTGTGTGGAGAACAGGGGTCATCATCTATTGATACCCACCTTATTTTTTCAGACAGAGTCTCTTACTGACCCTAGAGCTTGCTAATTTGGCTAGCCCCACTGGCAAGGTAGCTTCAAGGATCCTCCGAGCTCCACCCATACCCACCCACCCACACCCACTCACACCCACCCACATCCACTTACAACCCACTCTTTCCACAATTTCCTTTTCACTGGAATGCTGGGGATTGAACTCAAGCCCTCATGTTTGACCTTAGCAACTGAGTCAACTCCCCAGCCCATGTTTTCTTTTTGATGGTGGCAGCTGGACCTGGGCCCACCCAGTGCTTGCAAACACATACTCTACCATGGTTCTGCCTCGGTAGCCTGCAAGCCTATTTTTTTTTTTTTTGGTTTTTTTTTTTTTTTCTCAGTTTTTTGAGACAGGGTTTCTCAGCGTATTTTTGGTGCCTGTCCTGGATCTAGCTCTGTAGACCAGGCTGGCCTCAAACTCACTGAGATCTGTCTGGCTCTGCCTCCCGAGTGCTGGGATTAAAGGCGTGTGCCACCACCACCGGGCGGCATTGCTTCCCTATTTTAAAGTTCAGATAAGGTAGATAATAATACCCTTCCTGTATCCTTCTTAGCTGATTGTGAGAACCAAACCAAGAAGCGTGATTGAAAGTCCATCACACGGAACCTTACTCAAAACAAAGAATCAGTCCAGAGGAAAAGGGTCACTCCCATGCTCAAGATGCATAGAATGATTACTCGCTATCCAACATGTAGCATACAAATCCAACAGTGTTATTTCCCTCTTTGTCAATGCTCAATTACTCGCTGGTGGCCATAGGTCTACTGTCTCATGGCATTAAAAAAGAAACCTTAAACAAAGTTTACGGATTGTTCTTTGCTCTTCCCCATTCATCAGCCACTATGACCGTGTTCTGCCAGCCAGCCAACACTCACCCTGCTGAGGCTTTGCTGTGCCCTTTCCTCTGCCTGCCAGGTGTATTCTCCTTACCTGCCATGACTCAAACAGGAGGCCTAGACAGCAGTGGTTATAAGAAGCTGGAATACAGCAGAGGCCAGGCATATGGCGCACGTCTTTAATCTCAGCACTCGGGAGGCAGAGGCAGGTGGAGCTCTGAGTTCGAGGCCAACCTGGTCTACAGACTGAGTTCCAGGACAGCCAGATCTATGTAATAAAGAGACTCTGTTTCAAAAAAAATTAATAAAAAATAAAAAGGAGACAGGTTCCAGTTCCTGGTGTGTTTACACTGGGAAAGTCAAGTCATTTCTCCGGGCCTCAGATTCTCTATGTAGCAAACAGGAAATGAAATGTGTAGCTCATTGAATTGAAAAAGTTAAGTTAAAAGTGGATTATAATGTCAATGACATATTAATGAATGAATGGAAGCTAATTACTATTATATAATTTTGTGAATGTGTGTGTGCAGGTGCACTGGTGTGCAGAGGCCAGAGGACAACCTTGGGTATCATTCCTCAGGCACTGTCTGCCTTTTTTTTTTTTTTTTTAAATATATGGTTTCCTTGACCTAGAGCTCACTGAGTAGGCTGGACTGGCCAGCCAGTGAGCCCCAGGGACCTGCCTGTCTCCACCTCTCTGGCACTGGACTCTAAGTGCATGCACCTGACTACTTTTTTTTTTTTTTTTAACATGGACTCAGGGATGGAATTTGAAGGCTTGAGCACTTGACCAAGTGAGCGCTCTCTCCGCCTGCTATTGTCCATTTCCTATTCTGTGAACGCTCTCCTGACACACTCACGTGGGGCTGATCCTATAGCTTCACAGCACTTCTCTCACCCTCTGGTAGCTTAGGAAGGTCAAAGAAGGGTTTGAAGTTGCCCTTTGGCCTTGTACATGTGTGCACAACCACAGAAACACACACACACACACACACACACACTAGTCATCTCTGCCCCACTAGATAATTAGTGCTCCCTCTCAAGTGTCCTCAGCTCAGTAAAAGCCACCGTGGCACCTGTAGTCCCCAGCAGCACTGTGATAACCATCCCTAGCTTCCCTGTCTGTCACCCCTGTGTCTCTGTGTCCTGTTGAGGGTGCCTCCTGAGCTCTCCATGGAGTTGTTCTTACCATCGTCTTAGTGTGCGTGTGCGTGTGTGTGTGTGTTCGTGTTCGTGTTCGTGACAGGTCTTGTTTCATAACTGAGGCTGACCTCAAATTTGCCATCTTCCCAAGTCAGCCTCCAAAGTGCTGGAGGTCGAGATGAACACCCCCATGCCGATCCCCCTCCGAGACTTTTATGTAACAGCCTCCCTACCTCTATCTACTCCCTTTTCCACTCCTCTGCACCTAAGGTTGCATATCTTCCCTTTTGAGGTGGTTTCACTCTGCAGCCCAGGCTGGCCTGGAACTCTTTGTGTAGCCCAACCTGGCTTCAAACTCGCAACAATCCCCCTGCCTCACATTCCAAATGCTGTGATCACAGGTGTGAGCTACCATATGCTCAGCTTGCACATCGGTTTTGCAGCGTATGTGTCTATGAACTCAGCTGAACTCTTTAATGTGGCTCATTAGGCTGTGCGTGATCTGTCCTAATCTCCCACTGCCTCCCTGAGAACTCAGCCACATGTCACTTCTGCCTGTGCCTGCAATACCTGCGGCTCCTGCCCTGACCTCAACATTAAGCGTTTCCTCAGGAATGCTCCCCTTGTCCTCACACTAGCTTAGCTCTCTCCGGAGATACATGCCTTTCACAGCTCTTCCCTCTAACTGCTCCTTTACCACTTGACTTCCTCACTGGATGGAGTCTCACAAGACCATCTGACCTACGCACCTTGGGATCCCCAGCCATCGCCTTTCAAGTAGAAACACACTGGGCAAATATTTGTTGGCAAAGTTGTTTGAAAGACCAGATTGCCAATAGTTAGCAGTCATTCTGCTTTGTTGAACGAGCAGTCTTAAGAACAAATAGATTACACCTCGCTCTCCGGAGGAGAATGGCCCTCAGTGAGCTTATTACCATGGGAGGATGTGATTCTTGTATCCAAGATTCTGGAATTCTCGGTGGGATTGTCTTTAGGATATGTGATATCCTCTGCCACATCCTTGCATAGTGGTCTCATTTTCAGGTTGGGTTGTTTTCTGGAAATAGCAAAACCATTCATAGCCAAGGTGGAGACCCAAACTGGGAAACACTGTCAGAGGTGAAACATTGGATCTGACTGTAAATAAGCCTGGCTCTTCATATAGCTCATAAACTGGCAGTCCCAGAGGAGAAATTCCAGAATGTTCTGAGCTATGGCAGGATTGCTGGGATGTTTGTCTAGCTTCCCAAGGGAATATCTTCTTGGAGGCACAGCTCATTTGAGTGTATACAGTCAGGACTCAGTTAAAAATTCATTTCCCTTACATGCATTCTCTGTGTACGTGTGAGCTCTTCTCAAAGTTTCGGAAATAGAATAACATAGTAGGCAGAGCCCAGAAATCAGCAAAAACTTAGTAAGTGAAATGCAAGTTAATCCTCACTGTAATTTGGCCAAATAGCACTACAAAGCGAAGTTACTCTAACCTGGGCACTGTAAATGCCTCCCTGGACAGAAGCATCAAACAAAAACCGATCCTCTGCCAAGTACACACTCCCCAAGATGCCAACCTCTGTGAGATGGAATTGGTCAGCTCACTGAAGTCAAGGAGAGCCCATGGTTCACTGCACAGGTGATGACTTCTGACTGGTCTGCTATCTCAAAATATGTATTGTGGGCAAAGGGAAATGGTGGTAAGAACAGAGCTACAGAAATCCATCTAACTTCCCCATTAAGAGCAACAATAATAGATGTCATTTAGAGCCCCTGCTAAAAGCCAGACATTGTGCTAGGTACTCAATACATGTGTCACTTTCGTAGTTTGAAGCCAGAGTTAGGAGAGGCTAATGGACTTGGCCATGATCACACAATTAGCAGTTGGGAGAGCCAGAGTGAGCACACATCATGGACATGATTCCAAAGCCCTTGTTCTTTTCCTTCAAAGCACTTGATGAAGCAGAGCCAAGCCGTCAGCAGATGCAAAGATGGCAGGAACAGCTTAGCCTCTGACTTGATCGCTCTCTGTAGCATCTTGGTCTTCCTGAGAGGTGTCCTTCAACAGTTTTCTGCTACCTTCATCTTCTTGTTACAAAATTGAGTATTTTCCAGTTCTTACTTCATTGTCCAAAAAGTTGCCCTGTGACTCAGATCTGTCTTTGGCATGTGACCTTCCCTATGGACATTCTCTGACCTTTGCTTCTTGTACTATGGCAGCACTATTGGGATTTTGTTTTCTGCTTGATAACTGAGTCTGACATGGGAAGGACAAGGGAGACTGACAGATATATCCAGTTATTCACTCCAGTACCTGTACCTTGCTCAAGTCCAGGTTCCGTTCAGGGGCTGGACTTTGCTGGGAGAGGCTGTTAATTTCCAGGGAATGTATCAGTGATCGCGTTTTTGCATACCCGCATACCTCTACCTTGATCATGTCATTATGTCATCACATGTCATCACACTACCGTTTTTTGTTCACATGTTTGGGTTTGGTTTGGTTTGTTGTTCAGTTTTTGAGACAGGGTTTCTCTGGATAGTCCTGGCTGTCCTGCAACTCCCTCTGTAGACCAGGCTGGCCTTGAACATCAGGCATCCGCCTGCCTCTGTTTCCTGGGTGCTGGAATTAAGGGTGTACACCACCACTGTGCAGCTATGCTACTGTTTTTGTGTTTGGTTTTTTTAACTTTGTGCCCTTGCTGAGGATCTGTATAGATAGACTGACATGTGATCTTTCTTCTGCTTTGGTTTGATTACCAAGGAAAAGACTAGGACACAAGACCCCCTTGTACCCAACGTCAGGAAACTTCCCTGTAAAGGGAATGAGAAAGGAGTCAGGAATTCATTTCCTACAAATGAGCAATATGTATGTTTTCTGAGACAGGGTCTCATATGTTTCCAGATGGCTTGAACTCTCTGCGAGGCTGAGGACGACCTCATCCTCCTGCCTCCACCTCCAAAGCGCTAGGAGTTTAGGGATATTGTACCTCTACACCTGGTTTGAAGTGCTGGGTATTGAACCCAGGGCTTCAGGCATTCAGGTGATCACTCTCCCAACTGAACCCCAGCTCAAGCAGTGCATCTACATCTATACAGAACCACGGACCTGTTTCTTTCCACCAGTTTACACGTGAGTGCCCCTCCACCCGGTCTCTTCTGTGAGTCTTTTCTCATGTTGATTCCTGATGAATTTGATGACGTTGGCTTGAAGGTCAGTGGAGTCTGTTTCCAGTTCATTATAGATTTTAACTCTCCATCTATCCCTCACCGTGCATCACTTCATGTTAAGTATCTCTCAAGTTGCCTTTGTTCACAGGGCTTTTTTCGGGGCCTCCAAGCTATGCTCTGGATTCTGTAGGAGCACCCTTCACCGCACTGAGAAGATGAACCACATTCAAAACACTCATCCAAGAGAAACGTTGTCAAGGGTCTAAGGAATCATCAGAAAGAGAACACAGAATGAGGAGAATTGAGTGGTCTTAACCTTCTGTCCCGGCGGGTCTCCATCCAACATCTCACTCAGAGCAGACTGAAAAATACCATTAATCTGCTAATACTAATTTCCCAAGTGTTCTAGAGAGCAACTTAGCAGCAAGAATTCCTGTTCTCATCAAGTGATCGAGGGAAATAAATCACAATAGGATTTCCACAGTGATGTTTAGGCACCTTGACTAATATTTAATATTTAGAGAGGCTTAGCTTACATGCTCTTTGTTATCGCCCAGTGCGAGCATTGCGTCCTTCCGTGACGCTATCAGTGTGGGAAAGAAGTTCCGTGATGGCAGAGGGTTGGAAAGCTAAGACTTGCCAAGAAATGAACCAAAAGGGGAAATAGAAACAAACGTTGAAGAAGTTAGAAATCATTTTGGTAGTTGTTCTAATCTTAAATCATTATCTTCAGATTTTAGGTTATGATTGATAGTAAGAAATACACTTGGGCAGATGTGCTGACACACATCTGTGATTTCAGCACTGGAGGAGGTAGAGGCAGGAGGCTCAAGGAGTTCAAGGTTATCTTTGACTACATGCCAAGTTCAAAACCAGCCTAAGATACACAAGACCCTGTCTTTTTTTTGGGGGGGGGTGGCTTACAGTTAGAAGTAGACTTCGCCTTACACAATAGTTATCCAAGACAATGTATGACATGCCTTTTCTTAAAATGCTGGTTATGATCCAAAAAAAATGAAAAGTTATAGTTTTAAAAAATTCTGGTTTAAATCGTTAATAGTTTTTTGTTTGTTTTGTTTGAGACAGGATCTCAGACAGTGACCTTGAACTTTTGTCCCCCCTCTGCCTCAGAGTGCTAGAATTGCAGGTGTCCACTACCAGACCCAGTTTCTAACCTGCTGGGGCTCAAACCTGGGCCTTGGTACATGCTAGGCAAGCACTCTACCAAAGGAGCCCATGAATATAAGTTAATGATAACACAGCCTGGACCGGGGCAACTTTAATAAGAGAGATATTTAACATGATCCAAATGTGCACATTTTCTTTAAAAGAAATTTGGTGTTCTTTGCTTAATAATTTATTATTAAACTCATCTGAGAATCGAGAACATTTTGTCTACCATTTATGAATCAGACAAGAAACATCTTTTCTTAATTTTATGCCCATTTTTTAAACAAAGGAAATGGTGCAAATGGCATTCTAATTGTTTTTTTCAACGTTCTCAGAAAAAGGGAGCTGTGTGCCCTCACCATTGCCGAGGCTCCTTGCGTGGACTGGTTGTTCTGCAGGGGAATAGCACCAAAGCAAAGATGGGTTTATTGTTGCTGTTGTTTAAAATCAGCTTGGATGGATTTTAACAGCAGAGTCTGCTTTCTCAACTAAATCACTTGTATCAAATTCTTGCATGGGATGGTGCACATGGGGTGCAGCTGGCTGCATTACTAACTAGAATTTGGGTTTTATTAATGGCCCCAGTGAAAGATCCCTGCCCACTATCTGGCTTCTTCATGGCAGTACACACTGAACATGGCTTTTGCACAGTTATTTAAAACTCCCTCAATTAGAAATTGCAAGATAGCTGTCATCAGACTTATATCTCGTAGACCTGCCAAGTGTCTGGCAGAATTCATATGTGCAACAGATTAAATACATAGATTGTTTTCTCATCTTGAAGCAAATACATTGCTTTTATAGCTAATGAAAAAGTCAGAAGTATTTCCATTATCTTGGTCTTAAAAATATGCACACGACAGATCAAATGTCAAAGTCAAATGTATTTTGTTTTCTCTTTTTTTAAAAAAAAAACCTAACATTTAGGGAGTGGATAAAAAGTCTTTGTTTTCATCTGAGTGAAATTTAGCGTCAATTTTAAAACATGAAATATAAAATTGTGAGGGATAAGCAGCTTTTGAGAGAGTAGATTAGTAACCTTGCCTGTCTGGAAAGCCCATTTACAGTTCACTCTCCTTTGAAACCTATTGTGTCACATACTAGGAGCTGCCCTGGGAGGTAGAGAAGGCCTCGGGCTTGGTCTCAGCTCAGCAGTTCATTGATGGTGTAACCTCGGATGACTTGATTACCCTGTTTAGGTCTTGGGTTCCTAATTTTAAGAATGAAGCCATTGAGCTATATGGTTTTTCAAATCAAACTATCTTGGGAATAGTCAGCTTTGAGATAGTGATTTAGCATATGAATGTCACCAAACAAGAATTCTTCACTTTCTGTAATTATTGGGGCACCCAGTGTCAAGGGTTAGAGGTACAGACCAGGTTTAAACACCGTTTTAAAATCTCTAAGCTGTCTTAGGAACAAATAGAAAGGAGGTTCCTAGCAGTCTGTTCTGGTTTCAGCTAAGTGTGATAGCTGTTCTCAAAGGATAAACCACACAGAAAAAGACCTTAGCGAAGTCTGAAGAGAGTAATGGAATAAACCAGCGTTCTCATCTCCCCACGGTGGAACATGGCAATGTGTTTTTACACAATTGATTTGAACAAAAATTATGCTTGCTTATGGATCCTAGCACTTCCAGAGGGGTGGGGGATGGTTGCCATCTGGAGCTAAGAAGTTTCTTCTTCATGTAATCACGGTGATGACATCATTCACAAGCAGCAGAACACAGGAAAGCGGTTAGCTTTCATTCCACGAGGTGGTGTGTTTTATGTAGACGCTAGCTGGCGTGGCGTTTTCCTTCTGCCTCTAATGGTGTGCTTTTTAAATGGTTCCCTCGTTTGTGCCTTGTTTGTGCATCACTTATACTCCTGCCTCAGGGTCCAGCAAACTGTCTGATCCCAGTGCAGATCCATGCACTTGCTCACAAATGGATAGCATATGCCAAGATATTCTGTCTTGTCCTCAGTAAACACACGCTGGGCATGTTGTTGACCCTGATCCCAATGAGGACTCCAAATGTGTCCCCTCTCAGCCAGATCAGCTTCCTGTATGGTTTTCCTGTGTGGTTAAGGTTTTTTTTTGTTTTTTTGTTTTTTTTTTTAAAAAAAAACAAGTACACCTAGAAAAATAATATGCTCTTTTACCTATAACTAGTATTTGCATGGAAGGCTTCTATTTAAAAAAATGCAAGTTATTTGAAACAAAAGTTTAAGATCCACTGGGAATAGTTTACAAACTCTAAGAATCTACCTAAGGGGGCTGGAGAGATGACTCAGTGGTTAAGATCACTGGCTGCTCTTCCAGAGGACCAGAGTTTGGTTCCCAGCACCCATATCGGGTAGCTCACAACCACCTGTAACTACAGTTCTAGGTGATCCAACATCCCTTCTGACCTCTGTGTGCACCCACATGAACACTTGAACATACACACACACACACACACACACACACACACATACAAATAAATAAAATCAACTGAAAAGAAATCTACTAAGGCTCTTTATTTTTAAATTTATCTGTGTGCATGCATGTTTCTGTATGCACACATGTACATGTGTGGGAGATCAAAGGACAGCCCCAGGTGTTGGCCCCACCTTCCACCCGCTGAGTCAGAGTCTCTTGTTCATTGCTGTTTGTACCAGGCTAGTTGGCCTGTGTCTGCCTGCCAACTCTCTAGGAGAGAGTGGGATTACAGATGAGCACTACGGAGTCCATTCGACTGAAGGGCTGGGCCTTCAAACCCAGGTCCTCACACTTCCATGGCAAGGCCTTTACCCAGAGAGCCATCTCCCCAGCCCAGGCCTTCTTTCAGATACCTAAGAACCCGCCCTTCCCCCTTCACGCTAAGGCCGCTGTCCACCCATTCACCCATTCTCTCTTCATTTGTCAGATACTCCGAGGTCTTCCTTGTGTTAGGGGCCGACAGCACAAAGGGGTTACTATTGATGACTGAGCCTGATATTCAGCAAGGTGAAAGGAAGTGAAAGCTTTATCCAGAGAGTAATCCCCCATCTCACCTAAGGTCCTTGTCTTTGCCACTGAATTGGTGGCATTTCTTTTTTTTTTTTTTTGGAGCTGAGGATCGAACTCAGGGCCTTGTGCTTGCTAGGCAAGCGCTCTACCACTGAGCTAAATCCCCAGCCCGGTGGCCTTTCTTTTTACTTCCTGTGTCCACTATAGCTTAAATTCCTTATGGCTTAAATGCCACATCTTCCTGGAGTTGGGGGCCTTGGTAAATACACTTAAAATATTTTATGAGTTTCATTGTTACTTCATTCTTATTTCTACTTTAAACCCATTTCTTCCCCCCTCAGGGTAGACTCTGTATTAGAAAAATAGAGGGGATTGGATGGTCTCAGCCTCAGGCCCTTGGGGAATGGAACACAAATGTTGTTTATTTAGAGGATTATCAAAGGTATGAGCTCAGAGAACAAACTCCAAGAGCAAACACATTGACTAATAGGGCCTGGTAATGGAGGGTTTAGCTGTGTCTACAACAGACATGAGCAGTTGTCTTCTGCTCTGAGAGGGGCTGATGATAGTGTTCCTGTTGAAATCAGTGATCAAATGCTCGCCTAACCTGGAGATTAGCCCAGGGCCTTTCTACCCAGGACCTGAAAGATGGCATGCTAGGATGAAACAGCCCTTCTTTGTACTGCGAGGGAATGGTAAATGGAAGGGTAAATCTTACTCAAACTGAAAATGCCTGTCTTTCACTCAAATTGACTCATCAGAACTTTCAGGATTAGGCTTAAGCCAATCAGAGGAAGAAAGAATATGGTATGCAGAAGAAAACATGTCCACACTTCCACAGTTTCCTGTTTGAAGCAGTCGGCTAATTATCTTACTCCGTTGTGATCCACCGTCACGCTTGGTGCTTTGGTGCAAAACAGTGAACAGAGTGACTCTTACAACACCCTCCAATGTGTGTGGCTGTGGCGTTTTAAGGATGGCATCTCAGATCACGTCAATGAATGGGCCTGCGTAGATCAGCAGAAAGTGGCCGGAATCCAGAGTCAAGCCCCATCTTACTGCAAAGAACTGTTTTGTTTGTTTCTTTTTGTGGGTTTTGGGGGAATGAAACAGCGTCTCATGTAGCCCAGGCTGGCCTTGAATTTGAATTTGCTATGTAGCCAAGGATGACCTTCCTATCTCTATCTCCCCAGTGCTGGGATTGCTGGTACATGCCACCAGACTAGTTTCTACTGTACCCGGGATTGAATCCAGGCCTAGCAACCACGAAACAAGCACTGTGCTCACGGAGCTCTACCCCAGACTGCGGTTTTGCTTCTCAAGGAATAGAAGGTATCAGTGAACTGGATTTCTTCCTATTACCTAACTACTTCCCTAGTTCTTGGGAGATCAGAGGAAGGTGGTGGCCTCCCTCAGCTGACTGAGTAGATGTCTAACTCTGACAAACTAGCCTTTGCACTCAGGGAGCAGTGACTTCAGCAACTGAGGTGGGTGTACCCTGCTTGTCTTTCCTCAAAGGCAAGACCAATAAAACCCAGCCATCCTCCAGGAGCAGTTCTTAAAAGATTCGAAAAATGACCAGATATTTCTGGGGAAAGCTAATGCATTTTTTGACATATGGTGTAGAGCATAAACATGCTGGATTTATTTCTGGGGAAAGGAAGCTGATTGATTCCAACAGTCCCTCAGAAATTGTTCAGCCATGTCAGAAGTCACAACTTCTTTTTATCACTCTGGATTCGCAAAATCGCATCAGAGGAAGCTAGGCGCTCGGCGTGATTGCTCCCAGACACGCCTTTCTCTCTTCCATCGAGGGTCTGAAATCACGCAAAGATGGGAACTCGTACTCTTGGGGTTGTAGTGGCTCTCTTCCAGAAAGAGCTCCCGCCAGCTGCTGTGCCCAGCTGCGAGATGGTAAGAACACATCCCGACACCAGGCGCTTGGTGTCTGGCACCTCCGCTTCAGCCGGTTCTGTTGCTGAGACGACTGACTGTCTTGTGGGGCTTGTTCCGGGTGAGGACTTGGGGGGTGAGTAGGGAAATGTGGATGTGAACATGTGAGAGAAGAAACTGAAAAGAACTGTGAGACATTGCTTCATCATAGAGAGGTTCTGGTACCAGAGAGAATGATGATCTTACACTTGGGGATGAGCAGCGCAAACTGGAAAGCCCACTGTAACTGAATGGAGAGGAAGTACGCCCTGGGCCGATGCCGAGTGCCGGGGAGGATGAAGTGCTGGCGCTTTCCATCAGGAAGAGCCCCTCCCACGTGCCTGTGTCAGCCATGCAATTAGGCAGCAGGAGACACTGTTGCACTGTGTTTGGGTCCCAGCAAGCGAGGCCTGGAGAGGACATCAGAGAGCGGCTGCTTGTGAATATGGGGGAAAGATCCCGTTTCTACTGCACGGATTTAATGTGATGTTGATGGCAAGTGACATGATCACTGAAAACAGATGCCATCTGGAGTCTCGGTGATTGACGTGCAAATCTCTGACAGCAGGAACGCAGGCTTGTCAGTCTGCCTTCATGCCTGTCTCGTCCAGACCTGGTCAGGAACGGCTCCTTGGCATTTGAAATGCCCGAGCGTGAACCACGCTGACAGGAGCAGTGTGTTCTTCTCTCGAGCCTTATTGTTCCAAAGTATAAGCAAGAGAGGGACTTTCTCTCGAGGTGAGAGACGGCAATTTCAAATGCCCCTTGAACGTTCTTTAAGTATGCGAAGACCCTTTTGGCTTAGAAGTTCATGGGACCCTGTTTTCTTATTCAGTGTGGTGGTGTTAACCTTTTAGACAGTTCAAAGTGTTTGCTCTCCTGACACAAGGGTTTGACAACCTCGTTAGTGTGGGGTTTTGTGGAAGGGAGGAGCTGTGGCCCTTCTGTTGGGTGAGTTTAGATAGGGGTCCTCAACTTTCTTAATGCATGACCCTTGTAATAATAAAATTATTTTTGTCGTTACTGCATAACTGTAGTTTTGCTACTGTTATGAATCATAATGTAAACCCCTGTGTTTTCTGGTGAAAGGGTCATTCAACCCCAAAGAGGTCACGACCCACAGGTTGAGAACAACTGGTTTAGATGCTGCCATAGCACACAGAGAAAACATGGCTGCCTTAAATTAGGAAAGCCTCAGCAAGCAGCCAGGGCGGCCTCTCTACCTGATCTAAGTTTGGGAGACACGGGCAGTTTAATTTTAATTGGTGCTAGCTGATGGAGCAAATCAAAGGAATGAAGCATTTATAAGCACTAGGGTGGATGGTATTCTGTAGGCTCTCAAAGAACTGTGTATCATATTAGATATCAAGTGTACCTGAGTCTGTAAAAGAGCAGGCTTTGGCAACACCATCTCACTGGATGAGAAGTGATGGCATCCAGGGTGACATACCAGCCTGAAGCCATGTGGGTTATACTTTCAGGTTTGCTATTTTATGGACTAGCTCATTCTAAGTTTGTTTCAGTGATAATCTTTATTATACATGTTTCTGCTATAAAAGCAATATATATTGTCCATCAATCACTGGGCTATAGCCAAACCTGCTCATATTTTGATGTCTAAAAACAAATACTATATTTTCCTACGTATGGTTCTTACATTTGAAAAAATATACCCCATGTATATAATTTGAACATCGAACTATATCACACATATTTTGTATTAAGGTCTCTTCAGTTGCAACGATGATCTTCAAATGACTAGTCCCTGGTGTTCTTAACTCTTCCTTTATTGATGTTTACTTTATCACAGTCAATGCTGCGATGAACATGTCTTTGCAGAATTCTATTTCTGGACCTTAGTTAATATTGATATAATTGGCTCCCAGACCGAATTTTGAGGTTAAACTATAAACACTTTTTCAATGGCTTTAGATAGCAAGTGTGGTTTTCCTTTTCTAGAATGTTCCTTTCCTTCCAATTCACACTCTGTAGCATACTATAGTAGTGTGCATTTCACATCCCATCCACATGTCTGAGTTTTGAGACCCCAGATTTCTCGGGGCGCAGTAAGCTCTGGAAGCAGATGCGGCAGCTGTCTGACTTTTCTCCTTACGCCTCTAATTGCCCCCGTGCCCAATTGGGCTTTGTTGTGAAGTTAATTACAAAATGTCTCATGAAACTGCTGTAGGAGAAAAAGGATTTTAAAAAAGGAAAATAATTTACAATATTTTAAATTACAAGCACCTGCTGGGCATGAAGTGGGACGATATGCACTTTGTAAATTGAAGAGATCTATAGTGTTATTTCAACATGTCATCGTCTAGAGCGTCAAAGAATGAAATCCCTGGTTGGGAGCCACAGGGTTTTCCATCTACTTCTTTTTTTGTGACCTTGGGCAAACTAGTTAACCTCTTTGGACTCTGTTTCTTTATCAAGAAGGACATTGGATTTGACTAGATAATCCCTGACTCTAATTCCCTGATCCTATCAGAACCATTTTTCCAGAACAGAGTAATTCTTCTAAGGGCTCCTTTCAAACTCCATGCAGACACGGCCTGCGATACTTAACTTCTAGGAGCTGTCATTGAGTCTAAATCTGTCCTGTGGCAGTGGGTCACTCCCCTTTCTATCTGCAATTACTTTGAAAAAAAAAATCATGATGAGACCATAACCTTCACCTTATCCTTTTGTCCGTTAAACAAAAACAGGTGACTGTTAGAACGAGAAATCCTTCAAAAATGTAAGTATAAGGCGGATGGGGCCAAATGATAGCCTAAGCTTTGCAGTGACTGGGTCTCTGGTTTCAGTGGGAATTTTCACACAGATATTTGGGATCAAGATTGGAGTTTTGTAATCACAGGTCAGAGAACTGGCTACTGTAAACAGTTAGTGTCATCTCCTCTGGGCTACAATTAACACTTGTTTATTTCTCTTTTGAATATACTCTTATATGGTGTCAGCAACGAAAAAATTATATGCTATTTTCCAACAGGATTTTAGTTAGATATGCTTTTTTAAATAGCCATATTGAGACATAGTTCACCTATCATAAAATTCCCCTTTGGAAGAGTATAATTCCGTGGCCTTTGGCCTCTTCCTGCTACCATAGATATATTTTTAAAACACAAGATGAAAAGTCTGGACCATGCCCCAAACTCCTGCTTTGTTTGTTGGACTTAGGCTCATACATGGATTGTTTTTTATTTAAGAGCTTGTTTCAACTGTAAACTGTTCAGGGTTAATAAAATAATTGGATATTCATACAGGCACATGTTCAGTTTTAATTGGAAATCTACCACCTACCAAATCTTACCCGGAAACCTTTTGCATTTATGTAATAAAGAAAACAGTTTTAATGTGTCTTTGATGGTCTTATAATAGGATGAAGATGAGTAACACACCGAGGAGAGCATGTGTATTCCTAAGCATATTTTAAATACAATTCAAATGAATTTATTTGAAGGTTTGTTTTTTTTTTATCATTTTAATGGTTAGTTAAAAAATACCAGGTCCAGGGTGGGGATGTAGCTCAGCAGTAGAACACTTGCACAGGATCCTTGAGGCCCTGGGTTTTAAAGCACAGGAAACAAAATCAGACCCAAACAAAATCAGACCCACAGAAAACCACTGGAGTAGAAGGAACGGCAGTTACATTCTCTCTTGAAGCCTTGAAAAGCAAAAGCAAAAAATCATGTTCCTGCCTTGAAAAGTACAGATATGATTAAAAATGGTAAGCAATAATTGCTGAAATATTTGTATTTTTATCCTAAGTATTTTGTAAGACACTAATGAAAGAATTATCTGGATTTTGTTACTTTGCAATGAAGTTGCTGGCAAACGTTTTGTTGGCATTCTACTTCCATAAAAAAATTAAATAACTTGTATACCGAATGTCTGTCTAGTAATGTGTACTTTGTATTTTAAAATAAAACAATTTTGAAGTTAGACAAGACCCTTTCTCCTTAATGCTAGGTAAACTGTTCAGTAGATCTCGTTTTCTTATGAACAGGACAAATGACCACGAACTGCTTTCATTACTCAACTTGAGAAATGATAACAAATCTCTCATTAGACAGGCAAAGGGGACGGGTCTGATATTCTCGATAGGAACTATAGAGGCCTGAAGTGACAGGGACCTCTGCCCTTAGGGCTCCTGCAGAGCGCCTGAGCTGGTCAGGGGGTGGCAATGCAACCCATCCCTGTGTGTAATTCTTAGACTCTCGAAGGGGAGTAGATCTGGTTCAGTAGCTGGTTGCTCCTGATAGCAGGGTGGTTGTGTAACACCCGGGTAGTGAGTGTCCCTATCGCTGCAAACATCAGTGAGCTTTTACTCTGACTTGTAAATTTTCTGAGATCTTTACCTGAGTTTAGAAAAACAGAAGTTTAAATTGTGCGTGTGTGCGTGCGTGTGTGCGTGCGTGTGTGTGTGTGTGTGTGTGTGTGTGTGTGTGTAAGTCAGAGGACAACTTTGGCATCAGTCTTTGCCTTACGTCTTGTTTGTGATGGGGTCTCTTTGTTATTCGCTGCTGCATATACCAGGCTGGCCCACGAGCTCCTGGGGTTTCTCCCATCTCTCCCATCTTGTAGGAGCTCTGGGACTACAGCCTGAGCTACCACACCCAGCTTTACGTGGACTTGGGGTAATTTCAGTCCTCATGTGTGCCGGGGGCTTTAGCCACTGACTGAGCCATCTCCCAGGCTCAGTAGCTAAACTCTTCATCTGAGACGCACAGGTACAAATGACTGATACATGCGGTGCTTTGAAGAGATCATAAGCACGAATTTTCATTGTTCTTCAGTGAGCAGAGAGATGTATGAGAAGCAGACTCAGCATGAGAAAAGTAAGATGACCCCCAGTGAGATGTAGGAGAAGCTGGGGGTGGGAATGTGGAATGGGAAATGTAAGTATGGTAATTAAATTTATAACAAGAGAAAATAATAAGTAATAATAAGATCAATACAGAGGGGGCTGAGGGAAGGGGAATGGACAGGAAGTAGAGGGAATAAGTCCGAGGCTATAGATGGTAGGCATGTTATTTCTGGCAGTGCTCTATTTCATGCTCATGATTGACAGGTCAGTCAGATGCTCATGATTGACAGGTCA